>CM039606.1:9132662-9222196 GCA_022457205.1 Saccharum spontaneum | reverse complement strand
GCAACCAACACACATCAATACGCCGCCGAATCACGAGCCATACTTGAAAGCAACCACTCGCATGAGGTTGTGCCATTCGTTAAGTTAGTGTAACTTTTGCATTTTATATAAAGGGAACTATATATATGGGTCAGTTTTCATACGTGGTGGTTGATAGACCAAGTTACCAAATATTAGTCCTCAAAGGAACCACCCAATAACGGTTTTCATTTGCTTCAAGTCAACAGATAGACGACAATGTGTTGGTTATCCTTGCGAGTTGTGAGTGGATAGATTTGAATTATAACAAAGAGTTATATTGAAAGAAAAGTATTCCCTTTGATCATAAATATATGACATTTTGATTAAGATATATTCAAACTTTTGAAAATTTGACTATTATGGCTTATTTAATTTGGAAATATAAAAACTGCACGTGTAGATTTGTCTCAAAAATAACGTTTCCATAATCCCATACATTCATTACACGCTATAGCTATATTTAAAATTCAATAGGAATTTTGCACTTTGAAGACCACAAAACAACAAAAAAAGACATTTTATTGGAGGAAGTAGCTGCCACCTTGATCATAGATTATGTTAAGACATTGGTCATTTACCTATTGCCTCTAGATATACTCCCTCCATGTTGGAAAAGAAGTCGTTTTAGACAACGACACGGTCTCCAAAGTGTAACTTTGACTTCATTTTTCTATAAAAATATTTATTCAAATGTGATATATGTATATTTTTTATGAAAGTATATTTCAAGACAAATCTATTCATATTGTTTTCACATCTCCAAACTCAACGACTTAAAAGTTATTCATGATTTATATTCCCAATGTTTGACCAAAACCTTGTCCAAAACGACTTCTTTTACCAACATGGATGGAGTATTAAGGTTGAAAGGAACTGTTCAAATGTGGTTTTGCATAGCGTTAAGTTAGGTAACTTTGCGTCCCAAAGAAAATCTTAGTCCAATTAACTAGGCGATCTGACCAAATATTTGTTTGTAAAGAAACCGTTTCTTACGGTTGTGCATTGCACTAAGTTAAGGTTGGACTCCATACATAACAGCAGGTTGGTAACGGATAGTCAACTAACAATCAACTATTAACCACTCGAACGCTATTTTTGAGTCATGTTCAAGACAACATGGGCTTACACTGTGCGTGGATTACCGAGACACGTCAACAGGCTGAATCAACAGCTATGCTTGAAAAGAACCGTTTGTGCGTGGTTTTTTTGTTGCAACCTGTTTGAAGCTAAAAAAAGGTAGAGGAAAAACTGCACCATGCAATGGTATATCAAACCTATTTTTGTACAATTAATAAGTTGAGTGGACAAAATAAGCTAAAACTAACAGCTAAAAACTTTGTATCGGACCCATTTCGAACAAGGTTTTAGAACCTGTTTCTAGCTTTTTGAGATACACAAACTAGTAAGTGTACCATGCAATGGTATATCAAGCGTATGTGGTACAATTTATAAGATGCTTTTATGGGTAAGATAAGCTGAAATTAACAGCTAAAACGGTGTGATTTCTTTGCAGCTTCTCTTGGTTGGGAGTGCCCTAAGTACTTGGGTGACTTTCCTCTGTTTATGTTTCTTATTATAAACAGGGCCATTAATTACTGCCGATCCTTCCTGGCCCTTTTGTTGTGGGCAGCCTATTAGCCTAAGGTTTGGTAGACAATGGCATGGCACCTATGCAGGGAGTCTCAATGTGATGGGAGTGGTCGTCACTCATCAGGCAATGGAAGCAGCGCGCAGTAACTGTGCATTGGCTAGCAGGTGGCAACAGTAGTAGCCCTGGTCGGTATAGTGCTATAGCCCAAGCCCAGCATGGACGGAGACGGGTCGGGCATCGGATCCTGACATCACATCGTGGCCGCGCGCCGTCGCCGCCGGTTGCTTGGACGGCAGGTAGACCATGCGCGCGCGCGCGCGGCCGGACGCGCACGTACGGACGGCGAGCTGTTAATGCTAGTACAGCAATCTCGCGGTCGCGGAGGCGGCTTGCATTGCGTTTGCGCGCGCGCGTACACGATCGGAGGTGGAGGTGGCATTAATGGCGTTGCCGGGAGGGACGGGTTAACGTGCCGGCGTTTGCAGTTGGATCTCCTTGTTGCGTGCGGATGTGTGTACTCCTACTCCATCACCGGAAACCGTTGGAGCCATCGATCGATCGATCTCGGGGCCGGGGATTTAATCACCGTACCAGGTACGTTTACGTACGCGTACTTCACTGGTGGATCGAGTTTTTTCATGAATGGTGGTAATATGATCTCTCTCGCTCTCGCTTACATGGTTGATTAACCGTGTGCATGTATAGCCGTCGTGAGAGGCTGTGAATCGAGACGACGATGGGCGGCGCATCGATTTTCACCGTGACGTACGGACGGGCGGACGACGGCACAGAGATGGGCTGGCCGGATCGGAGATGGCCGGGTGGATTGAGGTCGGGGTCGGTGGACGCGCGCGTCCCCGTCGTCGTACCAAGTACGTCACCCACTGGCTCGATAGGCTGCCGCTGTTGCGTGGTGGATCTATCGATCTACGTATCTAGTGGGGCGACGGCGGCCATGCGCGCAGCTAGCGACGACACAGGGACAGGGCCGGCCGGGGTCAGTGTGTGAGTGGTCGCGTGGACGCACGGAGGACGGGCACTAGCCTCGCCCTCGCCCCGTTAGTTCAAGGAGCGCCATCAACGCCACGGCGTAATGCACTAGCTAGGCGACGTCACCACACATACATGACAATTTTCACCCAAATTAAAAGCAGCATTCGTCGTGTTACAGTTACAGTTGTACATATTGTACTATACGCATCGTATACCGCGTGCCACCTCGTTCGTCTTCTGTCGCTAGCGAGCAGAGCTCGTCGTCGTCGCCGCCGCCGCCGATGACGATCGACCCGGCCGATCATGCTTGATTCTTGTTACTACTTTTGTTGCGCGTGAAGGTGACGACGGACGGAGGCCGGAATTCCAGGTTTTGCACGTACAGCAGCTCACACGAATTCCATTTGACAACCTGTATGTGTATGTACATACGCGCGCGCGCGAGGCGCGACGCTAGACGGTCCTGCTGGTCCCGGTCCCGGCGAGGTTTTTGACCTGGGGCAGAGAGCTGCACGTTACTAGCAGTACCACCACGCATACGTGGCCACATAGGCGCGGAACAGGAAGTCGCCTGCACGCGCCCGGGGACCATGTCGCGGCCGCGGAACGTGGTGGTTTTCCCGTGACCCAATTGGTTGCAAGGGAACA
Source organism: Saccharum spontaneum (assembly GCA_022457205.1). Lineage (NCBI taxonomy): Eukaryota > Viridiplantae > Streptophyta > Magnoliopsida > Poales > Poaceae > Saccharum > Saccharum spontaneum. Next base: position 9,218,943 of record CM039606.1, on the reverse strand, counting down.
AAACACCCTCTGCCCCTGCGGCCCTGCCTGCGCTGTGACCGGAGTAAACTCGCTCGATCACTCCGGCGCCGGGCCCGAGCAAAGGAATCTACATGCCCATGCACGCGGTTGCAGATTGCATGCAAGGCAGGATGAGAATTGGGAGGTGGATGAATGAAGACGCCACGGAACTTTCCGTGGAATTAACCCGCTGCAGCCCCCGATCGGATACACCGCGGCACCGTGTGCCTTGCAATCAATAGCCCGTCTTCCTTCCCGGAACCGGAAGGCTTGGCTTGGCAAGGTACCCTACCAGTGCCCCTGCCATCTGCCAGTGCCCCTGCGCTGCTGCTGCCAACGCTATCGCCATGTACATGCATGTAGTACTGCGAGTCCAGCAGCACGACGGACGGACCGGACGTACGTGCGCTGCTCCCGTCCCAGCGTCCCTCGTGTTCCATTGATGAAGGGGAGGCGTATGTCGTCGGCGTCGTCACGGGTCGGCCCAGCGCCCCAGCCGGAGCCCAGGGCCCAGCGGGGAGAAACTGGAAAGGCAAACGCAAGGAATCTTCCAATCAGGACGCGCGAGGACGTTAGCTAGCTATCCTGCTGCTTCTCCTTGACAGCGCGATCGATCAATCCACCTCAGCTCAGCGCGTAAAAAAGGAGTGTGTATTTTTTGATAGCAGCATATAGTAGCAAAAACAAACTAATCATTACCGTCAACTTTATTCTATTCCATCCCGGCGATTAGTGCCTAGGTTAATCATGTGGCCCAATGCCAATGGGAAGGGGGGAGAAACCCGCACCATATCTGGCCTGGCCGTGCCCGGGAAAGCGACGAAAATATAAACATAAATATATACTTTTTATTAGAGCGCCGCAAAAATTAATTAATAATCAGGCGGAGGAGGGTATAGTCCTGCTAAGCTAGTGCATGAAGCCAGGGGGATCACATGGGGGTTAACACGGAAGCAGCCTGGTAGGTAGGTGCCCCCATATGGGCCTCTCATGGCGCCTGTTCGCAGCGCAGCTTGCAATGCCTGCTTGCCACCTACATATACGCGCACAGCTCACCTTCTTCCTTCATCATCTCTCATACACACACAGAGTCGGCGGAAGGTTTCCCCCCAACCCTGATTACCCATATAAATCCTGAGGGAGGGGGTGCTTGCCTTCCATAACTCACCACCACTCACGCATATCCAGCTCGCTCTCACTCGCTCACACGACCATAGGGACAGACGACGCGCACACTGACAGAGCAGCTGAGTGAGTAGTAGATACCTACAGCTACAGAGTGTGTGAGAGGAGAAAAAAAAAAGAGAGAGGGACGTGTACAGACGCGTACAAAAATACAGAGGAAGCTTAGCTAGCCTGCCCTGCAAACCCACCCGACCGACACTCGGCTAGTGAATTCCGGCCCATAATTTCTATATATCCCGTCCCTCCCCCCACGTACTTTACTCGGCATCTCATCTCCCTCCCACACCACCACCCCTCGCCCCGCGCCCCCGGCCACCTTCTCTTCCCCCTCTCTCCCTCCTTCTCATACAAACCGGAAGAGCAGAGCAGAGGAGGCAGCAGCTTCGCATTCTTGGCCTCCGTCCTCCAATCCCCCGCTCGGCCTCTTCTCTCTTGCCTCGAGAGAGAAGAGCCACCACCGTCGTCCGACAAGCAGAGAGGGAGCGAGGGCGCGCCCGGCATTATGGCGCCCGGCGGCGGAGACGGCCGGCGCAACGGTGAGGGACAGCAGCAGCAGCAGGCGAACGGCGGCAGCAACAACGCGAAGGCGAGGCACGGGTGCGTGTGCGGGTTCCCCGTGTGCGCGTGCGCCGGCGCCGCCGCGGTGGCGTCCGCCGCCTCCTCCGCCGACATGGACCGCGTGGCGGTCGCCGCCACCGAGGGCCAGATCGGCGCCGTCAACGACGAGAGCTGGATCGCCGTCGACCTCAGCGACGACCTCTCCGGCGACGGCGCCGACCCCGGCGTCGCGCTCGAGGACCGCCCCGTCTTCCGCACCGAGAAGATCAAGGGCATCCTCCTCCACCCCTACAGGTATATCTGCAATCCTCCTCCTGCCTTTCCCCGCTTCTCCTGTGTCTCTCTCTCTCTCTCTCTGAATTCACCTCGCCGGCACACACGTCTGCATTGACCGGCGTCGCCGCCGGCCCTCACACGCCGCCGTAGAATCTACTCCCAACAACACTGTCAGCCAGGGCCAGTCTCCCATCCCTAGGGCCTTGTTCAGATGCCTTTTCACTCTTTCTATCATATTAATTTTTAGCCATTTGCATGGAGTATTAAATGTAGGTAAAAAATAACTAATTATACAGTTTAGTTGGAAATCACGAGATGAATCTTTTGAGTATAGGTGGTCCATAATTGAACAATATTTGTCAAATAAGACGAAAATAGTACTATTTATCGGTTTCAATTTTTTTTTTGCAAAGTGAACGAGGCCCATATTGCAGCAGTGGATTAATAATGACTAAAAACAAAACAAAACAAAACCAGGCAGTTAAATTTCAATCTCATCAATCAATCTGGCTCAGACAAGTGCACGTTACAGTCAGGCAGGGGACCCCCCGAGGCCCCGACCGACCTGGGATACCGCGTCTCCCGTTGGGCTGTCGGCACTAGCGTCACCGCCGCTGCAGGGTGGGCCGGGCCAGCTGGACGGGAACGTTGGGGAGGGAGAGTTTAATTCGTTGCGTTCCGGGGCCCTGCCACTGCCAGGTGGGGCCTCCTTCGCCCCTGGCGACCCATGAATTTTTACTACCTGCCCCGGAGTCGGTGAAGGTGAAGCCACCATCGGTGTTGATGGCTGGGTGGGGGGGCTCTTTGATTACCCACAGTGGGAATCCGAGGGGGAGGGGGGGGGGGGTGCGGCGATGCTGGTGAAATGCATGAATGAATGCTTTCTCAGGCCAAAAGCAAGCCGAAATACTGTTTCAAATGATTTTCTAGGAAAGAAAAATACTGTTTCAGCCGAAAAAGCCTGTGCCTCAGATTGCCTGCGTAGCCGCATACTCCTAGGAGTGAGGGGAGGCGAGACACTAGGCGTGGCTTGCATGTGAGTTGTGAGTCGAAGCAAGCCATCATTGAAAGCCTCCAAATTCCGGTAAAGACCATTGATGATTAGTGAGAAAGTCCGCGTAATAACTGCAAAGCGCCTTGTGCTGCGTGTCTGTCCACTAATGTGTGTTTTCCCCTCCCTGTTGTCCTTTTGGGCCGTGGGAGGTGAAAGTGGTATGACCTAGTTTTGGACCGGAGGAAAGAGGGATGATGTTTGTGGAATAACGAAAAGGATGGTGAAAAAAAAGGAAAGGAAAATAGAAAGGGGGACTGGTGGTGGTGTTGGGGGTGTTCCAGTTGTAGCCTCTCCTTAGGGGTGTTGGATTCTTCTAGAGGGCTCAACTGTCTTTTCGGGGTTGCATCTAATCCTAGCTTTCATGCATGAGCTTGGGGCATCCATCCGGGGAAAAAGACTACCACATCTCCAAAAAGCACAAGCTTTAGATAGAGGAAGAGAAAAAGATGGGGGTAGTGCTAGCTCCACATTAGCCTCGGCATGGTGACGACAGCTCGAGATGGAGGGGATTAGATTTCGGCCCATTTACAGCTCAGACCGTAGCAGTACGTACTTGGGTGTAGCGTACGTACTTGGTAGTAGTAGTGTAGGATTTGCTTTCCAGCAGCACCCTCACACGGGATTGGGCTACTACCGGAGCATACACACGGGAGTGGTGGTAGGCGAGCTTGGCTGGGAATTATTCCAGGCGGGCCCTGGCAGGAAAGCATTATTGCAGCAGTAGGCTTGTAGGTGAAGGACCCCCGAGTGGAAACAAAAGAAATCTGTTGTTTCCAGAAGGAAAAATAGAAAGGGGTGGAGGAAAAAAATTCAGGGGGCGAAAGCAGACCGTTATTCCTTGCAAATCTATGCCGCTCTGCCCTCTCGGGGGCGTGGGCCCCCCACCGGAGCGGCGGCCTTGCCTGGCTGGAAGGCGCTGGCGCTTTCACGCCGCGGGCCCCCACCGGGGACTGGACGGAACGGACGGGCGCCCCGCTTGTCGGCGGCGTGGCGTCGTGCCAGCTCACGCGCATTGACTGCCACCCGCACCACGCCAGCGGTTCCGTTCCCCTCGCTCTCACATGTCGCCACGGCCGTGCCGTGTGCCGTGTGCCGCGCCGCGGGTGGACGGACGCCCCCGGTGGACACTGGACCGGACGGCAGCACGCACACGCATATGCTCGCCTCATGCTGTGAGAGCCCGCCAACATGATGCATGTTCCCTCCCCAATTATTGCACGACCCAACATCGTGCATGCACTCAATCACCACTCGCGCTTTGGTTTTTTTTAGTATTTATTATCGCTATTATTGCTGTTAATCACCACCATGATTATGAAAATTACTAAATTTAAAATTTGCAACTGAATTTTAACTAACAACGATGCGTGTTGGTGTGAATCCTCTGCAGGGTGCTCATCTTCGTCCGCCTGATCGCGTTCACGCTGTTCGTGATCTGGCGTATCTCGCACCGGAACCCGGACGCGCTGTGGCTGTGGGTGACCTCCATCGCGGGCGAGTTCTGGTTCGGCTTCTCCTGGCTGCTGGACCAGCTGCCCAAGCTGAACCCGATCAACCGCGTGCCGGACCTCGCGGTGCTCCGCCAGCGGTTCGACCGCGTCGACGGCACCTCCCTCCTCCCCGGGCTGGACATCTTCGTGACCACGGCGGACCCGTTCAAGGAGCCGATCCTGAGCACGGCCAACTCCATCCTCTCCATCCTGGCCGCCGACTACCCCGTGGAGCGCAACACGTGCTACCTCTCCGACGACTCCGGGATGCTGCTGACCTACGAGGCCATGGCGGAGGCCGCCAAGTTCGCCACCGTCTGGGTGCCCTTCTGCCGGAAGCACGGCATCGAGCCCCGGGGCCCCGAGAGCTACTTCGAGCTCAAGTCCCACCCGTACATGGGGCGGTCGCAGGAGGACTTCGTCAACGACCGCCGCCGCGTGCGCAAGGAGTACGACGAGTTCAAGGCGCGCATCAACGGGCTGGAGCATGATATCAAGCAGAGGTCCGACGCGTACAACGCCGCTAGGGGGCTTAAGGACGGCGAGCCCAGGGCCACGTGGATGGTCGACGGCAACCAGTGGGAGGGCACATGGGTCGAGCCCTCGGAGAACCACCGCAAGGGAGACCACGCCGGCATCGTCTATGTGAGTAGTCTTCTTCTTCATTCTTCTTTCTTCTTAAATTTATTACTATAGTACTTTCGTAGATTATATGCTACCACTCCAATCCTACTAGATTGATTTTTGCATGAATGTGAATGCATGGCTAGCTGGCCTCCGCCACAAAATGGCTGGGGGAAGGGAATCGAATCGCATCACATCCTTCCACAGATAGGCACATGTGGCCGAAATCGGTTAGTAGATGAAGGGTGTTTTTCCAAGGGATTTGACGGAATGGACGCGGCTGATGCTCAATAGCGCAACCACCGCCGCGTACTGATACCAGTGTCCACCACCACCATTGAATTGAATGGACGACGCCACGGCGGACGATGCGTCCACCATGGGATGGGCAGACACAGACAGAGCCATCCATCCAGCTAGCCCACCCATTGTCCCATTGAACCCCTAGCGTGACGAGGTGGTTGGGGTGGTCCTTTCGCCCCCCAACACCCACCACGGCATCGCCTTTAAATCCAGATTCAATTAGCCACTGGTGGATTCCTGATTAGCGCTGTGCTGTGCAGCTGTGGTGCTGTGTGTGCTGCCTTTCTTCGGTCGCCCTCAATCATTGACCCCCCGGATAAATTACTCTGCTCTACCCACCTGTAGGAATTTAATTAACTTAAGGAATCACCACTTGATTGACAGTTTTATTAATTGACCGTCAGTTTCACTTTCACTTTCACCCAAGTACTGTAGGAGACGAGTAACTAGTAGTAATTATTAATTACATTACACATTCACTTTTTACCATCGCAAAGTTAACCCGCTCGGTAATTAGTAATTACATGATCGGAGCCACTGTAAATGTGCCCTCAGTAACTAACGGTGGCGCTCCATGGAAAAATGCAGGTGCTTCTGAACCACCCGAGCCACAGCCGTCAGCTCGGCCCGCCGGCGAGCGCGGACAACCCGCTGGACTTCAGCATGGTGGACGTCCGGCTGCCCATGCTGGTGTACGTCTCCCGTGAGAAGCGCCCCGGGTTCAACCACGAGAAGAAGGCCGGCGCCATGAACGCGCTGACCCGCTGCTCCGCCGTGATCTCCAACTCGCCCTTCATCCTCAACCTGGACTGCGACCACTACATCAACAACTCGCAGGCGCTGCGCGCGGGCATCTGCTTCATGCTCGGCCGCGACAGCGACACGGTGGCGTTCGTGCAGTTCCCGCAGCGGTTCGAGGGCGTGGACCCCACGGACCTGTACGCCAACCACAACCGCATCTTCTTCGACGGCACGCTCCGGGCGCTGGACGGCATGCAGGGCCCCATCTACGTCGGCACCGGGTGCATGTTCCGCCGCATCACGCTCTACGGCTTCGACCCGCCGCGGATCAACGTGGGCGGGCCGTGCTTCCCGGCGCTGGGCGGCATGTTCGCCAAGACCAAGTACGAGAAGCCCGGGCTGGAGCTCACCACCAAGGCCGCCGTGGCGAAAGGCAAGCACGGCTTCCTGCCCCTGCCCAAGAAGTCGTACGGCAAGTCGGACGCGTTCGTGGACACCATCCCGAGGGCGTCCCACCCGTCGCCGTTCGCGGACGCGGACGAGGCCGCCGCCATCGTGGCCGACGAGGCGACCATCACCGAGGCCGTGGCGGTGTGCACGGCGGCGTACGAGAAGAAGACCGGGTGGGGCAGCGACATCGGGTGGGTGTACGGCACGGTGACGGAGGACGTGGTGACGGGGTACCGGATGCACATCAAGGGGTGGCGGTCCCGCTACTGCTCCATCTACCCGCACGCCTTCATCGGCACCGCCCCGATCAACCTGACGGAGCGGCTGTACCAGGTGCTCCGCTGGTCCACGGGCTCGCTGGAGATCTTCTTCTCCCGGAACAACCCGCTGTTCGGGAGCACGTTCCTGCACCCGCTGCAGCGCGTGGCGTACATCAACATCACCACCTACCCGTTCACGGCGCTGTTCCTCATCTTCTACACCACGGTGCCGGCGCTGTCGTTCGTGACGGGGCACTTCATCGTGCAGCGGCCCACCACCATGTTCTACGTGTACCTGGCCATCGTGCTGGGGACTCTACTGATCCTGGCCGTCCTGGAGGTCAAGTGGGCGGGCGTCACCGTCTTCGAGTGGTTCCGGAACGGGCAGTTCTGGATGACGGCCAGCTGCTCCGCGTACCTGGCCGCCGTGTGCCAGGTGCTGGTCAAGGTGGTGTTCCGGCGGGACATCTCCTTCAAGCTCACCTCCAAGCAGCCCGCGGGCGACGAGAAGAAGGACCCCTACGCCGACCTCTACGTGGTGCGCTGGACCTGGCTCATGGTGACGCCCATCATCATCATCCTCGTCAACATCATCGGCTCCGCCGTGGCCTTCGCCAAGGTGCTGGACGGCGAGTGGACGCACTGGCTCAAGGTGGCCGGCGGCGTCTTCTTCAACTTCTGGGTGCTCTTCCACCTCTACCCCTTCGCCAAGGGCCTCCTCGGGAAGCACGGCAAGACCCCCGTGGTGGTGCTCGTCTGGTGGGCATTCACCTTCGTCATCACCGCCGTGCTCTACATCAACATCCCCCACATCCACGGGCCCGGCGGCAAGCACGGCGGCGCGATCGGAAAGCACGGCGCCGCCCACCACGGCAAGAAGTTCGTCGAGCTCTACGGCTGGCCCTGAGGGACCGAGCAGCCAGCCGGCCGCCGCCTCCCAGCATCGTCATGCATGCACATACCTGCCCTGATGATGATGATATGGTGAGACAGCCGCGAAGGAAGAAGAGTACGTTCCCGTTCATCCATCCTTGGTACTACCTGGTGATTGGTTGATGAAGAGTGAAGACTACACAGCAGCCCCCACACACATTTGATCGACCCAGCGACGTACCCGCCAACATTTGATTTTTCTTCTTTTCTTCTTTTTGCCCCCCACTTCTCTTTATTCTTTTTCTTTTAGTTTTGTCCAGAAATTGAAAAATGTGTTGATTTGATTTAGTTTTTTTAATTACCGTACCCGTGGTAATTAATTATGTACCTACTTATATATACATCACATTACGCCGAAGAGGAAGGAGGAAGGATCACCTTGTATAAGATAAGAAGAGAGAAATGGGGAATGTAGGAGGGGCTTACGGGTGGGGCCGGGGTGTCAGTGTCTGCCTGTCTGTACTGTACATGCTGGAGTGGGGAGGAGTCACATACAGAGAGAGTGAGAGGGGTCTAGGGCCCGGCTTTGGGGTGGTATTCTTTTAGTATATGGAACACAATAAATTTAATTTCATTCTTGTTCTTGGAAAAATGCATGTGTGCACCCTGCTGTGTCCTTCTGGACTGGACTCTGTGGATCCATCAGATCTTGTATGTACTGTACTGTTGTATACTACTACCACCACCACCTGTGTTGTTAGTAATTGATACCACCCCACGACTCTGCTGATTAACTATTGTTTTTTTTATATGGCTATATGATTAGTCAATGGTGAACATGAGCTGGACCGACCGATGTGTTGGATTGTTGGTGTTGTGGACTACTAGTGCTTGTTGTCTGTTGCGTGTGAATCGGAATTTCTTGAGCACTTCGCCATGGCGCGGGTGGTGTTTTGACTTGTGAGCTGGTTGATGCCCTAGGGCCATGTGATGGCATGGCCGGCGAATGCATGGCCGTCCTTGTGAAGTTGTCCTCTGTTTGAGCACGGCGCGGCATCGTGCAGAGTGGCTTTTGCGTGGCCTGTGACTTGTGAGTGGTGAGGCAGGTAGCGGGAATCTTGTGCTGTGCCAGCAGGACTTGACTTGAGAGGCTCCTTGAACTGAACGTGGATGCGTTGATGAGAGGGAGAGAGAGAGTCATGTGAACAGGCGTAAAGATTTTAAACGAGCATGCTGCGTTCGGCAAACGCGGCGCCTCTGTCCATGACTCCATGCCATGCTTATTGAGTGGACAACAAGGCGTTTGTTGGGACAGCAAGGGTTTCCGATTTCCTGTGCGTGTTCTTAGAGTCATGGAGGTTGGTGGCTAGGCTGGCTTTGTGCCTATTGTGTAGTCGACTAGTCGTAGAAACTGCTGGTAGCTCTGCCGACACGAGACGTGGCATGTTGCAAGGACATTTTACTGCTTGTGGTATAGACTGGTTGCAGTGCAATGGCTGGGCGCCACCCCGCCACAACCACAAGGGTGTGCTACTTTGCTCTGTAGAAGACGGACCCCCCAAGCACGGATTGTCGCTTTTGGTGGATCAAGGTCTCTAAAAGACGCCGTGCTTGCACGTACGACGCATATGGATCATGGACTATTTGACCGGTGCGCCGCGGCGGTGTGAGTGAGTTACTGCACCATTTACTCGATCTGCCACTGATTTCCGTTATGATGGATGGACGGTGTCGTGTTTGGCACCAATTATGGCAACTGGAGTAGCTAGCTTGTGTTGCTTTGCTGTACCAACAAGGCAAGGCAAGGCAAAAATATGCGGTGATCAGAGGACAGGGAGCCTACAGACCGGCATGCATGGAGACTGGGCAGTGGCGGAACCCGAACTTTTGAATAACGGAGGCCGGATAATATGATGACACATGATAAACATAATTATATATATCTTCATAGCTTTTCAATGTTTTTACACATATATTTAGTACTCATAACGAAAAAGCAAAATGTTTCTCATCAAATTAGAGTGAAACAATAAATTTTTTATTTATGCAATTGAATTTTCTATAGGTAATTTTTTTTAAAAAAAAATCATTGTGCCACCTGGTTCCGCCAGTGGAGACTGGAGAGAGCATGCACATAGAGCACATGCCAGGAATGTATGTATGCATGGCGCCCGCCTCCTTTCTTCGAATTCGATCTCCCGACGGTGGGCACATACGTCCACGGTCCATGCAGCCGCCCAGCGTTTCTTTGCCTGGTGCATCGCGGAAGGATGACACGTACGTCCGGAGTGTAGGAAAGGGGAACGAATCGCCTCGGTTGCGTTGCGTGGAGTGTAGGTCCAGAGGGGACGAGAGAAGCAAGGTGCACGAGGACATCAAGCTAAAAGCAGCTGTTGCTGCGTAGCCACACGTTGCTCGCTCACTGCTGCCGTCGCCACGTGGAGAAAGAGAGAGACAGAGGTGATGTCCGCGCGGGAGGGGCTGCCACAGCGGCGGCAGTGAAAGGACCGAGGATGTTACCTACAGAGGTTGAACAGGCGATTCTAAATATTAACACCTTAAAATACGAAAATGATTAGTGAGGGAGCTTCGGAAACTCCAAATCCGAGAATTAACCCCTCAAGAGTCAACCATAAGGTATATGAAAGATACTAAATAAAGGTAGGAGCCAACACCCTGCAACACAAAGGATTAGAGCAAATAACAAAATAATTCAGTGTTGGCCCTGATACCGGACGTGTCCGGTATACACAGGTTCTACAGTCAGCTGCCCAACTTGCTCCTTTTCAATTCCTTTTTCAATCAAGGTTGTAGGGGACTACTAGAGGTTATGCTATACACCAATAACCTGCAAACAAGCTCGCACAACCAAAGTGGATCAAAAATATCAACTGAAAGAGAAATGAGACAATATTTGTTTTGCCGAAGTTTGGACTCCATCGAGTCCTACTCTCCGTTGAGGGGGCTGCGAGCGACCCAGCAAAGGTCAGCTCTAGAGGACCCACGAAGGTCAACTCTAGCTGGAGTCTTTTCCATCCTTTTTCCTCCTTCCACTAGTTGATTCCTTCCCTTGCGGCGGTGGAATCGACCGTTACAAACTTTCCGAGGCACACCACAATCTCTCAGGTGCTCTCCAGTGACGTCTAGTCATCTAGGACCAAAGAGTCCAAAAGTAACAAATGCAAATCAGGAGATCGACAAATGTATGTACAAGTGCTCAAGGGTGGCTTGCTCTCAATTTTGAATTTCTCTCAACCCACGAGTTGAATTTTGCAAATTGGATCACACACTCACTAAGAGAGGGTTGGAGAGTATTCTCAAGGCTCTAACACCCTGTTCATTTCGCTGGTTTATTGTGCTGAAAGTACTGTTCGCTGGTTTGTTGTGAGAGAAAAACACTGCTGGATGGCTGCTGATTCCGCTGATAAGTCCAAACGAACAGGGTGCAAAATGTGTATGGGAACCAGCAAAATCAACAGCCTCCAAAGGTGGAGGCTTAGGGGTATTTATAGCGCCTTTAAAAAACTAGCCGTTATAGAGTCGTTGGGACATATCGGACATGCCCGATATTGCCTGCACAGCGCCAATGGTTAGAAAAGTTGGTGGCGCGTGAGGCGTCGGAACTCCCGAGGATTGCCGGGACTTCTGACTCTTGTCGGAACTTCTGACGAACTAAACTCGAGAGCACCGAAGAAGTTGCTATGGGCACCCATACCGGACACATGCTCAGCCACAGCACGTCGTGTTAGCACTTCCGTCTCTCTCTCATTCAAACCTCACCTGGATTGGCTTGGACACTTATGAATAATTATCTATCAACATGATGCATCCCTCTTAATATAGTATGGCATACCTATTAACTCAAGATCAAATAAAAAACGAGTTTGAACCACTTGAGTTGATTTCCTTCAGAACCAAATACCATAGCGCCTGCATCAAGTGAGGGTGTCAACATGTCAACTTTGATTTTCTTCTTGAGCATAGCTATCTTGAGCATGTGACTTGATTCCATTCAATAGATGAGGATTAGCTTCAAATGCATCAAGTCTCTTCTAACAATTTATCCAATATATTTGATCCTCCACCTCAATGTGACCTTCATAGTTTAATTGGTACCTCAACTAAAAGCAAAGTACTTTCTTCTTCATCCTAGCTAGGTTCTTCGCCCGCCAAGCCGTCGCTTGTCCTTCACCCTTGCTTAGTACCTCGAAGCCTTTCCTTACTATCTTTACCATCTCAAGCCATCAAGTCACATCTTGTGTTGAATCACCCATTCATTATTTATATAGTCGTCTTTTTATTTCAATGTAGCAAGCTTCAAATATAAGACCATTGCATATGCAATCCCTCATGTCTCATTAATCAATTCTTCAACGTGCTTGCTTCACATAAAAGATAGAAATATCACAATGAATAAGGTTTGCATGAATTACGTTTGCATTGTTGTCTTGTGTTTGAACTAGATTGTTTATACAGCAACACATCATTTTGGCTTTTATCAAGTACCCGTGAGATAACCAATTTCCTGTCCAACACTTAGCAAATAGGTTAGACCTTTAATCGCGTTGTCATTTAATCATCTAAAACCTACTAAAGGGCTAGATGCACTTTCAATCTCTCCCTTTTTGGTGATTGATGACAGCCCGATTACATAAAGCTTACAAAAAGAATAAGAATAAGAATTAGGCTTCTGGGTTCAATGATTTATGAGAGGCTCCCCCTTAATATGTGATTATAAATAGAATTCACAAAATGACCTTAAATGTCAATTGCAATATTAAAGCACATAGGAAACTCCCGCTAAGTCATTGCATCCAACTATGACCCGGACAACCTCCCGCTGGCGAACCTGACTGTCTTGGACGTCTCGCTGCTTCTGGAGGCGCACAACAACGCCGACCACTCCGTCGTCACATTCTCCAACCTCGAGTCTGTCTCCTATTCGCCAACCTTACAGTCGCTGTGGTCCACGCCATGCCGTTCTGGGTACCTACCGGGGGCACCCTGCCGCTGCCGTACGTGGCGAGCGCGCACAACTTCCAGCTGAGCGAGGACTTGATCTGAGAGACTCCTTCATGGCACACATCTAAATGCGAATACAATGACACAGTGTAGGGGCATATGCCCTTAAGGGCAAAAAAACTGCCTTGGTTTGTTGGAACAAAGCAAAGCAACAAAGATTTTTGTTTTTCTGTGCGTGCTCTTTAGAGTCTACTGGTAGTTACTCCATCTGTTTCAAAATAGAAGTCGTTCTCACTTCCCGAGAAGTTAGTTTTTTTTTTAACTTTGACCAGTTATATATAAAAAATATCAATATTTATAATATATAATTATTATGCCAGTCTCAATGAGCTTTCATGAAGTTTCATGGATATTAAATACGCTGACATGGCGTGTTGAGGAAGAGAGATGACGACTTTCATGGGAGTAGAAAGAGTTTTCCCATGTTCGGCTGATCTTATCAGCACGGCTTATCAGCCGTAGAACAGTGTTTTTCTCTCACAGCAAATCAGCCACAGCCGGCTTATAAGCCAAAAAACAGCCTGTCGAACAGGGCCTTTTATGAGGGTGAAACTCTTTTGCACTGTTTTCAAAATACGGGTGTATTGAAAACTGGAACAAAATCTCCACTAAAATAGATCATTGAATATACTTTCATAATAAATTTATTTAAAAATACTATAAGTGTTACCAGCACCTAGTTAAATTTGAAAAAATTTAACCAGCACGTTTCTATCACGGGGACGGAGGCAGTAGTCGTAGAGGTTGGTGGCTAGGCTCTGCGCGATGCGCCTATTGTGAAGTCACAGGGAACTGCTGGCAGCTGTGCCGACACGAGACGTGGCATGTTGCAAGGACGTTTTGATGATTGTTTTTTAGATGTATATATAATGGCGGGGTGCCACTACCACACAGCTTTACTGCTTTGCTCTGTAGAAGACGGACCCCCACAAGCACGGATTGTCGCTTTTGGTGGATTAATGTCTCGAAAAGACGCCGTATCGATCGATCATGGACTGGGCGCGCGGCGGCGGTGTGGTGTGAGTTACTGCACCATTTACTGGGATCGATCTGCCACCCATTCCGTTATGATGAATGCATGGTGTCGTGTGTGTCACCAATGATGGCAACCGGAGTAAGCTTGTGTTGGTTTGCTGTACCAACAAGGCAAGTCAAATATATGCGGTGATCTGAGGACGGGGAGCGTAGAGACTGGCATGCACACAGCACACGCCAGGAATGTATGTATGTATGCGTGCATGGCGCCCGCCCCCTTTCTTGGATGTGCACGGGAGTAGGCAGGCACGTACCAAACTCCCAATACTCTTTCTGATGGATATCAAATAAAGCTCCTCCTTTAGGGCTTTGCCGAACTTGGCATCCACTTCTGTCCGGCTCGTGCTGCTCCACATTGGGGATCGGAAATGTAAGGTGCAAACATTACGCAATCATACGCGTATTATTGAGCCTTGCCATGGAAGATTCCATCTAGTAGTATTGTGGTCCATACATACACGCACCAAACACTCTGTCGGTGTGTGGAGTGTGAACTGAACCCCTCCCTGTAGTCTATACCAAGCCCGTGCATACACAGTAACACCAGCTAGTAGGAGTAGACGTGTACGCACAGCAGCAAGAGATCAATAATGCTACGTGCTCACTCTCTGGTTGCCGTCACCACTGCTGTGGTGCTTCATGAATTGATGATGCCAGGTGGTAGTCATAGTCAGGCACGCAGTGGAGAGGACTGAGGAGAGACATGGAAGAAAGAGACGCGAGAGGGGCCCAGATCACAGCACGGACGGACGTGCGCCGCGCGAGGGAGGTTGGTCACTCGGTTGGGCCACATTTGTTGGTGGTGGGATCGGACTAGATGGGCCCTAGTCTGGGCCCGGCCCCCTCGGCTGGATCGAGCTAGGCTGTCTCCCGTGGCCCACGAGGATCGGAGGTGCGTGGCCGCGTTGCGTCCCGGCCCCTTTCTGGCTGCTGCTGCTGCTGCTGCCTCCGTGTGGACCGTTCCCGTCGTCTTCCTTCACTCAGACATCCGTTCCCCGCGGCAAGGCGCACCGGGGCCCTGTCGTCGATTCCCTTCTCCGGCCTCTCGCTCTCTCGGGAAGTCGACATGTTTCTCACTCCGGACCTGTTTGGCAGGGCTCTTCCCGACCCTGGCTCTGGCTCTTCTAGAGAGTAGAGAAGCCCTGCCAAACATTTTTACAGAGAAGCCATTTTTCAGTAAAAGCAGAAGAGTCGGGCTGTTTTGGATAAGCCTGAAATTGTGGCTCCTCCGAGACGGCTTTGGCTCAAGAGGAGCAGTACCAAACACACTCTCTCTCTCCCCATGATTGCTGGCTGCTTCGAGCAATAGACAAGCTAAGGCCGGTTTACCAGCTACCGCCATGCATGCAACAAGCAGCGACATGATCCACGTGCTCAGCAGATGCAGGTGAAGGCTGATTCGCCCGCCCGCCCGCCCGGGAGCCCCTTCGCCTTTTCTTGCTAGCGGCGACTAGCGATGAGCTTTCCCTGTGCGTCCATGGACAAAAGCGGGTGTGAGTGCGCGTACTGATCGATTGTCCCCAATGCAAACGAACCCCGCTGTGAGCAGAGATGTCCCCGTGGGGATGGCGACGCGCCGACTGTTTCTATGACTCGAGATCATCCACTTTTAACAGCGCCTCTGTTTCAACGTGACAACATGTCTTGTGTTTTTTTTTTTCAACATCTCAATCATTGCCATTTGCGACTCAGCTCAGACCGAGAGGGGGTAAGGTCACGTCGCGACGGAGGCCCGTTGTTGTGGCTGCTTCCTTTTTCTCGGCCTGGGCCCAACGGGCGCAAAACGTTGCGGGCCTTGCGCCATGGTTCAGCTCTTCTGGCCATGGCTGCCTGGTGGCTGCTGGGTTTATTTCTCTGGGGAGCTAGCTAGTACTCAGCGAGTCGGGCCGGGACACGAACACGAACATGAACATGAAACGCTGGGCCACGGGTGTCCGTTTCAGCGTGAGGATGTGATTTTGAGAGTCGGCAGCAGCCCAAGATGGAGATCCCCCCGTTCCATGCGATTTCGGCCCAGCAAGGGAAGTCTGCTCCAAAGCCCGCACCAATCCACATCTCCCACCCATGGCCTTAGTGTTACTCAAAAAAAAAAAAACACCATGGCCTTAGCGAGCCCACCACGATATTCCGCAACTACTGTGCTGTCATGTGCTTCCCGTTAGCATTTCGAGATTGCGATTGGTTTGCAGGCAACTTGTAATGGACTCCGGTAATGAGCAAGATCTAGATAACTGCACGCCATGGCATTTCCAAACATCTCTCACCTTTCGAAATATATTGTGTCGAAGCGCTTCCATGCAGATTTCTACAGATGAGATATTTTATAGTTCATGCTGTTTGTTAAATGTCGAAGCGCTTCGGCACTGCTATTGGGCCGCTTCCTGTGATGCCTGATTTTGTCAAGACCGGGAGCGAGGGACACTAGTTGCGCGCTCTTACTTGTTTTCATTCATTGTTGCCCCATTTTTTTTCCTTCTGCTTTTTTCTTTTAATTTTGTTTTGACGGTCTTTTTCTTTTAATTTGTGCTGTGAGGTGAGGTGACCCATCACTTCAGATGTTTGTCCAGCCCTATGGATTAGTTTAAAGTTTGATAAGAGAGCCCTAAATTTTCTTCAATCTAGAAGGTACATTAAGGTCCTGTTTGGAACCGTAGAAATAGAAAACATAGGAACTATAGGGGAAATGAAAACTCGAAAACTGATTGCAAACCACAATATATGAGATTTGGGCTAAAGGAACCAAATTCGAATACTCGCATTGAAAGCATATAGGTCTCCCATTCAGTTTCAGCGATTAATGACGACATAATCATTATGACTAACGTGTATTTTGCAGCGACAATACTTAATGAGGTCACAATGATGCATTTTGATTGGGCTCTTAGGGTTTTGATGCCCCTAAATGGATATCAACCATCTTTGCCATACAAAACCACTCTGTACTTTTTATTATCAATCAATGTCTCCACTTTCTCACTTTGATCATCAAGGACAATGGTCATGACATATGTTGTCCATACGATCGGTCCAAATCATCCCCTTAAATTTATGGCAACCCTAAAAAATCGTTAAACTTATGTTTAACTTACAGAAACATGTGAGTTAGGGGTTGTTTGCTTGCAGGCCATAGCCTGCCACACTCCATGTGCGGCGGCCACACTTTGTGGCGTCCAAAACCACCGCAACGCTCTGTGGCGAGTTTCTCTCTGTAAGATTCCGTGGCTGCCATAATTAAAGTTGCAACCAAACAGCAGGTGCGTTGGGCGTGGCTCGCCACATCGTGGCGTGGCGGTTTGCGGCGGCAAACCAAACAACCTCTTAGGCCAGTCTCAATGGGAATTTCATATCACTGTTTCTAACACATCTAGATTTTGGAAACAGTGCAGAAGAGTTTCATCCCCATGAAACTCTCTCTGCTCCCATGAAACTCTTATCATCTCTCTTCATAAATATAGTGTCACATCAGTATAATTAATGTCCATGAAACTCTGATGAAACTCCATTGAGATTGGCCTTAGAGTATAATTCTAGGCAATCAAATTGAAGTTTGTCATCACATAGCTGAGTGTTTTTTCTACATAAGGTGAGTCGTGAGTGTCCACCCGTTCTCTCAATAATTTGAGAATCATTACCTCATGATGATACGTAGTAGTGCTACTCCTAGACTCCTACTGTAGCTCTATGTACATGCTCCCTTGTCCTACTCCCAGTGTCCTACACGGCTACAGTGTGGCTTAGCGCTGCCACTCTTCCACGGAGTAGTAGTACTACACCAGTACTGTACTTACGTTGCATGCCGGCCTCATTCATGTGCTGGGGGCAGAGAGGGTCAGAGGCCCCGGACTAGGCGAGCGAGCCAGCCAGGACCAGGAGCGAGGAAAGAGGGTCAGAGGCTGCACTGTTCACGCCGGCCGGCCCTACGCTGTGAGGTGAGGTGACCCGTCCTTCTCTTCTCTTGGTGCCGTCGACTGCAGTGGCGTGGTAGCAGTAATCTCTCTGCTCCTTCCCCATGCAATGCAGAGCTTGAGCGGCAGTGCTGGTGTTGCACCGTTCACACTGGTCCTGCTAACTTTCAAAAAATTTACAAGATTTCTCATCACATCGAATCTTTAAACGTATGCATGGAGCATTAAATATAGATAAAAAAACTAATTACACAGTTTAGTTGTAAATCACGAGACGAATCTTTCAAACCTAATTAGCTCATAATTAAACACTAATTGCTAAATACAGTACAAACAAAAGTGTTACTATGGCCTTGTTTAGTTCCCCTCAAAATTCCAAGGTTTTTCACTCTCTCCATCACATCAATTTTTAGCCGCTTGCATGGAGTATTAAATGTAGGTAAAAAAATAACTAATTACACAGTTTAGTTGGAAATCACGAGATGAATCTTTTGAGCCTAGTTGGTCCACGATCAAATAATATTTGACAAATAAGACGAAAATGGTACTATTTATCGGGATGAAATTTTTTTCAATCTAAACGAGGCCTATACTTTCAAAAACTTTACCAACTAAACCCAGCCTACAGCAGAGAGTTTGACAGAAAGCAACGACGTACGGTCACAGGTAAAGGCGGCACCCAAAAGGAGATGGACTGGTGGAGGACCGTGCTGGGGTCAACACCGATTCAACGCTCCCTGTACTCGTAGCTCATTCAATTTGATGGACATGGGCAGTTGGCATTTATACATGCTGTACGTGACGAAGCATGCATGTTTCCTTGAGCAACTTGTTTTGACTTGTTTAGTTCCTAATTCCTACACCTAAATTTCACTATGAGCCCGTTTAGTTTCTCCCTCAACCCAAAAAAGTTTGCGCAGTACCCGTCACATCGAATCTTTGGACGCATGCATGGAACATTAAATGTAGGTAAATAAAATAACTAATTGCACAGTTTGTCTGTAAATGTCGAAACGAATCTTTTGAGCCTAGTTAGTCCATAATTGGATAAATTTTGTCAAATAAAACGAAAAATGCTACAGTAGCCGAACCCAAACTTTTTCACCAACTAAACAACCCCTATAAAAAAGAAGATTCTCCATCACATCAAAATACCAACACATGCATGGAGTACTAAATATAGATAAAATAAAAAACTAATTACACAGTTTTGTTGTACTTTGCGAGACGAAAAATTTAAGCCTAATTAATCAATGTTTGGACAATTTTTACCAAATAAAAACAAAAGTTGCTACAGTACGATGTGACGCGCACGGTTTCAAATTAGGTGCGCCAACTTTGGAACTAAACACGAACAAAATAATAACAAAATTTGCTACAGTATCATTTACAAAAAAATTTTACAACTAAACAGGCCCAATGCCACGGGGATATACTACTCCTATATTGTCCGATCAGATCAAACCTCTTGTACAGTATGTTTTGCATGTATAAGCATGCATGTCGTACTAGAAAACATTCTGAACTTGATCCTGGATACTACGTAGTATATAGCCCATGTTTAGATTCCAAATTTTGGAACCCAAATTTGCATAGTAAGTGTCACATCACACTGTAGCAATTTTGTTTTTATTTGGTAATAATTGTTCAAACATTGATTAATTAGGTTTAAAATGTTTGTCTCGCAAAGTACAACAAAACTGTGTAATTAGTTTTTTATTTCATCTATATTTAGTACTCCATATATGTGCCGGTATTTTGATGTGACGGGGAATAGGAATTCTGCATAGTGAATTTGGTGGGCAAAGTTGGGTATCTAAACATGGCCATACTGTATAGGTGTAGTACGCTGCATGCCCAGCATCAGACGCTGCATGCCCTTGTTTAGTTCCAAATCCAACCCCAAAATTCACTATGCAAAAAGAAGATTCCCATCACATCAAAATACCGGCACATGAGTACTAAATGTAGATGAAATTTAAAACTAATTGCACAATTTTATTGTACTTTGCGAGACGAACATTTTGAGCCTAATTAGTCAAAATTTGGACAATTTTTGCCAAATACAAACGAATCGCTACAGTGCACATTTAATGCGCACTGTAGCGCACTGTTCCGAATCGGAACCTCCCGAATCGGGAACTGAACAAGGCCAAGCCACCTGATCGTCTGATCGCGCTCCGATCCGAGCATGCGCAGCTGTCAGCACTCTCGCTCGCGTCGTCCGGTCCGGCCGGTCAGCGGCGGAATACCACGAGATGGTGGCGCAGTCTTCCTGGCTGTCGCTTGTCAAGCAGTGAGCGTTTGGTCCTCTCGCTCCTCCTCCTGTCTGACATATACCACGAGTACCATCTGGGTGAACTCAGATCGTACAAACAGAATCGAACGGTGAAAATTTTTTCTACTATCGTGGCCACCACGAGAGTCCGCCGAGGTCCGCGCTCTTAATAAGAGTAAAAACGCCAAGACCACTAGTAGTAACTCTACTACCTCCGTCCAAAATAAACTACTGTTTTAATTAGATTTAGACTGAATTAAACTTTCTCAAATTTAACTAGTTTATAAAAAAACTGTTGGACCTAACACCAACACTCAACATTATGTGTATCTTAGATTTTTCTAGTGTGGCCTACTTTTAACTAATCCACAAAGAGTTTAATTTTGTAATTTAATTAGAGTCAATCCCATTAACTAGCCTGTGCTAATCTAGGAAAGCTAAAGGTCATGCAAGACAAGCACAATACAAAACCTTAAATGTGTAATGTAAAGAGCAAGTTAGAAGACGGTTGTAAGAAACATGGACCTTAACAAGGGCTTGGCGATTTTGATGGTTAAGTGACAATTAACCACTAGGACTAACAATCTTTGCTAGCATATCTACTTAGTCTTATGAAAGCAAGATATGGACTTGAAAGGTAGAGATCAAGCAATATCAACACCTCAAAGAAAGACCAAAGAGGGTCATTGAAGTCCTAGTGGCTTAAAAGACAAGTGAGAATCTAAAAGGCCGTTTGGATATAGGATTAGAGGGGAATTGTGCGTGTTTGTGAGTGTGCAAGTGCTTTTTGACTTGCTATTGAACATCTCCAAACACATATCTTCAAGTTCGGTTTGAGCTACAATTCATTAGGCGTACTTTCATTTGTTGCATATTGACAAGGTCGGATGTTCCTATGGTTACTTCCGACGTAGATCACAAGTTCCATCCATCGGTGACGGTGATTTAATCCACTGTGAAGTTTTTGTTTTGTATTGAATTTCATAAACACCTAACCTCCTCTAAGTGACATCAATCAAGGTCCTTCCAATGACTTTCTCGTTTGAATTTAGTTAGTGTCTACATATTCTATATATTCTAAATTTTCATACTTTGAAATTCAATTTTTTTGAATTTTTCAAATGACCTTGGACGGAGAAAAGAGCTAAACCAAAGTTGCAGGACTCAAAGGGATCTAAAATTTTTTAGTTTTCAAACTTTTTCCATTTAATCCATTTAGGGTGTCAATATTCAACATTGCATTAGCTACTTAGTCACAATTGATTCTAAGGTGCAATGGTAAGGATGAAACGAGCGAGGCTAGGGGGATGGCCGGTAGGATTCTTTCGAGTTTTTTTTATTTTTTGGTCCAATTTGCAGCTAAGTAGAGGTGGGCCAAATAACACCCTCTATAAACCTTCTCCAGCCACCTCTATGAATACTTCCTATGGTAGTGAAAATGCATATAGAGTAGTTGATAATTAATCAAAATCTATCATAACAACGTAGAGATTATATTGCCTTTTTTTTGCAAAACATGAATATAGACAAATAAGGCATAAACCAAAGAAAAGCAATTCCCCTAAATTCGTACAGAACATATAGCACTTTACATCTCTTTTAAAATATCTATGACTCCTATAATTGCTAGCACATGATAGATGTGACCTGCATTAGTAATCAATTAGTACT
Source organism: Saccharum spontaneum (assembly GCA_022457205.1). Lineage (NCBI taxonomy): Eukaryota > Viridiplantae > Streptophyta > Magnoliopsida > Poales > Poaceae > Saccharum > Saccharum spontaneum. The sequence goes on along the minus strand of CM039606.1, from coordinate 9,197,218 downwards.
TCATAAAAACAAGTTAGGAAAAGATTAGTTATTAACCATAAAAACTTCATATAAATATTTTTTTCAAAACACATAAACTATATTTGTAGAACATTTTATTGAGAAATATTTGCCAAATCTCATACTCCCTCCGTCCATAAATAGATTATCTTATAGGATTAAAATTTGTCCCAAAACACTTGACCATATAGCATCGCAATACACACTACCAGATTTTGCGTAGCTTTCCGAGTGCTTAAGAGTTTCCCGAGTGTTTTACAAAAACACTCGGGATTATCCCCGAGTGTATAAAAATACACTCGGGATATGGTAAAACACTCGGGATATTTTACTTTCCCCGTGTGTTTTTATTTGCTCTCGGGATACTTTTATTTTAGACTGAAAAAGTTAGGCAGATGCGGCAAACCTAAACGGCGTCAGGAGACTCCCGAGAGTTTTATGCTAGCGGGCCTTCGGGAACTAGTTTTTTGCGAACGTGGCGGCAAACATGGCGTGCAGCTGTTGCCCTTGGCGCCGAAAGCCGATTTTTATTGCCCTGGGAAAACCTCTCGAAGCCTCCACCAACAAAAAAACAGACTTTACAGTCTCCACACAAACCCGTCGCCACTGTCGTCTCCGAACCCGGCGCCGTCGTCTCCGAACCCGGCGCCGTCGTCTCCCACTCCCACCCGTGTCGGCCCCTGGTGCTGCTCCCGCTGCCACCCCATGGGCAAGGCCCCTAGTGCTGCTCCCGCTGCCACCCCATGGGAGAGAAGCTAGTAGCACCCAGCCGCACACCATAGTTTCAGATTTCCCCCAAATCACAGGGCCCGTGCTCCATTTTGCTGAGCCCCCTCCGATTCCCTCTGTCTTTAATCCCCACATCCATAGATCACATCCTTCACTGCAGATCTGTACTACATCCCCCCATCTCTGGATGCAAATGGAGCAGCCAAGGTGAGAGAAAAGGTGAGAAAAAAAGGAAATTTTGTTTTTTATTTGTTTTCCTATGATTCGGAGGTTCTGATTTGACTATGAATTTCTAATTTTTTATATGAATTTCTGATTTTGGTGCAAGTCGTATGATTTGAAGAAATCTTGCTCCGTCCCCCCTCTCTGGTTGCAAACGGACCAACCAAGGTGAGAGAGAAGGTGGGAAAAAGGGAAGTTTTGCTTTTTTTATTTGTTTTCCTATGATTCGGAGGTCCTGATTGGACTATGAATTTTTTATTTTGATGCAAGCTGTAGGATTTGAAGAAATCTTGCTCTGTCCCCACTACATGGATCCAACTAAAGCAACGTAAGGTAAGGGAGAATGTGGAACAAAGATGCAAATTTGCAATTTTATTTCCCTGTTTGTTCTTATGATTGTAAACTCACGACTTGCATCTGGATTTGTGGTTATAAGGGTAACTGTGTGATTTGATAAAATCTTGAAGCATAACATTTGTATTTCGTATAACTTTGCAGCTTTAATTATTTTTTCTGTAATTTTACTTGTTCCAAAATTAATCCTTGTAGTACCTAAAATGAATACAAACTACTGTGGGCTTGTATTATATTGATTATAGTTGCTTACCACAGTAGTTTGCCATGTACCTGCATTTATCCTACTGCTTTACTAAAAATTGTGGGGTAACAGATACTATAATATTTTTTATTTCCCCAAATTTCGTTGGATCTGACATTTTTCATGTTCCTGCATTTTATCTTGCTGATTTACTACAAATTGTTTGGTAACAGGTACTATATAGATTCAGCTTTTTTCACTAAATTTCATTAGATCTGTCATGTCCCATGCTCTTGAATTAGTCATCATGCTGCAAGACTACAAATATGTGCGGTAACAGATCCCTATATTGATTCAGGTTTATTCCCAAATTAGCTCTGAAGTCGCCAAGTCTGCAAAAAGGAGCTGTTGCTTATTAATACACCATCACTGCTGCTGCACTTGAACTTGCTGTGAGAAGGTAAATCATAGTTGTAATTATCCTTCCACTTTGCAAGTTTCTGATAAATCTTCTCTACTCCTTTGTGTGTTGAATATGTCTGTTGATCATGTTGAATATTGCTTGTTTTTAGCTAGAATTAAATAGGCACAAAACTAGCACATGTTGAATTGTTATAGTGCATAATGCACATATATGTGCTCTCCAGACCTATCTGGTTCCATATATTATTAGAACAATTATGAGTGTTATGTGCATACTTAATTCAATAACTTTTGCACGCTAGTATGGACGAGGATCGTAGCTGGATGTACACTGGACGTACAAACCGGGGACAGTATACTGAAGAATGGATGGAAAAGACTACAGCTTTCGTGGATTGGGCATTCACAAGAGACACGGGAAGCAATGGTGTTCTGTGCCCTTGTGGACGTTGTTCAAACAAACGGCCACAAACAAGGGCGACAATGATTGCCCACTTGTGCAATCATGGATTTAGTCCTGGCTATACCGTCTGGGTCTACCATGGGGAGTCAATTCGTAGCAGATCATCCGTTCTGAGGCAGCGCATAAATGATGAAGGTGCATACAATACTGGAAGGATGAATGATATGATAGATGATTTGCGAGATACATATGTACCAGCAGCAGAGGAAGAACCAGAGCCTAGAGCAAGGGCTTTCCTTGAAATGATGATGGCTGCAAACCAACCACTGCATGAGCATATAAAAATCTCCCAGTTAGATGCAATCCAAAAGCAGCAGCAAATATTGTAAGATTTTACACATCTATTTTTATGTCATGCTATATATTTGCTACCCATTTGCTTAAAGCATTTTGTTCTTCTAACTGATGTTGCCATTACGTTGTTCTAATTGTCGTTCCCATCAGGATGCATATACTGAGGCTGCCAAGGCGTTGAATGGTCCAGATTTTGATGTGATGAATGCACCCCTTGATAAAGTTGCTGTGTATAGGGCTAGGCGTGGAAAGAAACATGGGCGTTATTTGATAGGTGATGGTTTCATTGATACTCCCTCAACAATTTCAGAGGTCCGAGCATTAGTTAGTGGGTCAGAAAATGAGGTACGCCCTCAAAGAAGTCAACAAACATGTGCCCATGATAGATTGTATGAGCAAGAAGTTGAGGCAAGAAAGATTCTAGAAGAGAAGTTTGATAACCAAGTTGAGATAACAAAATGTTTGGAAGTAGGTTACTCTGCTTTGGCCTTGGTAATTTTCCTCTTACTCCAATACCAAGATTTGTTCCTTTACAATATGCTTTTGTGCAGTTCTGTAATTTACTAAGACAAACAGGGTAAAAACTTTACAACTCAACATATTTAAATTAGTGAACACTGAGTACAAGCAGGTTCAACTCAATATAATGTTAGTTATCACAATTCATATGCTAATGTCTCATATATCTTCATTTATAATTTTTTTTGTAGATTATCCAAACACATCTGAATGTTCCAGTACCTCCGCTGGTACTTCCATCACAAACTAGATCATCTCATCAGGTTAGTACAGTTCGAATAACTTGACTGCCACTTTAAACTTTAGAAATCTCACTTGCTTTTAAAAATGAAGGGTACTGGAGAAACTGGAGGCTCAAACATAGCTGCTGCAGAAACTGGAGGCTCAAACATAGGTGCTGCAGAAACTGGTACTGCTAGAGAGGATGGAGAAGGTGAAAATGCTGACAATGGATCTCATATAGAAGAATCTATGCCGATCCATTAGCCAACCTACTGTGATCTTACATTTCAATGCTAAAATTAGTGTTGTTGTCAAACTTGAGGTGGAGTTGTCATGCCCTATTATGAACCTTTAGAACTTGCGACTTTTGTTGATCTGATCATGTTAGCCCTTTTGGGGAATCTAAACATGTAGAACTGCTCGTAAGGGAGTGGATGACTATTTTGTGACTTCTCAAATTGTAGGACATGTGATCATTGAGTGTGCTTTGAACAATGACATGTGGAAATTGTGAATGTAGCCTGATATGTTATATGTTTCATATTCTAATTTATGAAGTGCATGTGAGTGCATATGGATTGGACTATAGTGAAACCAGTAGGGCAGTTATTGAGTGGAATTAATAATGCAAAAAAATATCCATGTGGAACAGTATGGTTGCAGCCTAAAATTTATGTATCCCGAGTGTTTGTCATCTCCAAGCACTCGGGAATAGATACACGTAAAACATTATGGGAGCAGCTTCGAACTTATCTTTCCCGAGTGTATCACATTCCTCAAGCACTCGGGAATAGAAGTAAAGGATGCCGAGTGTTTGTTAACACTTGGGGAATAACTCCGTTATCATGGGACGGAGCTGTTACCATGGCTGATTCCCGTGTGCTCTATGTCTCTCGAGTGTTCAGTGAAACACACAGGAAACTTTTAATTCGCCGAGAGTTTTGGCATTGACACTCGGGAAACCTTTAGTTTCCCGACCTAACGCCACCGAGTGTCCTTCCCCGAGTGTCTACTCTCGGGAAAGTATATCCCGAGTGTCTGTCATTGTGTTCCCGAGTGTTTGGAACACTAGGGAGCTTTGCAGAATCTGGTAGTGACACATTTCTCTTTTTACAATACACCTTTCTCTTTTCCCAATACATCTCTATCTTTATCTTTCTCTTGCTTGTTTTATGTATACCACATCTTTTTTAATCCTAAAAAATATTTGTGATACCAAATAGATATCACTAGATTAATCATGTTATATATTTCTATAGTAAATATATTTAGAAATGCAAGTGTTGATACTATTTTTTATAAATCTAGCCAAATTATTGATTTGTCAAAGTACGAGATGAGCACTTACTCCCTCCGTCCAAGAAAGAATGCAATTATAGCAAAATGTCATGTTTTAGTATCTTAAGTGTGACCGATAATAGATAAAAAGTATCAAAATTTATGATTTAAAATAAATACCCTTAGTTTAATTACAAAATGTACTTTCATAATAAATTAATTTGGAGCCATAAATATGAATACCATTTACTCCCTCCATCCACAAAAAATACAGTTCTCACTTTTTAAGTAGTCAACCAACTTAAAGTTTGACTAAAATTGTATAAAAGTTTACTAACAATTATAATACAAAATAAATACCATTAAATTGATTGTAAAATATACTTTCATAATAAATTTAGTTGGAGACATAAATGTTAATACTATTCACTATAAAATCGATCAAAACTAAACTAATTTGACTCGCAAACAAACTATAGTTCTATTTTCTTGTGGACGGAGAGTGCTAGAAATTTATTCAAACCTGAGCCGCGCACGCAAACCATAGTAGTATTTAGTCGAACCTCAACCGTCCCAAAATATCTGTCGTCGTTGGTGAGCGTGCCACACAAGTTTGATTCGATTTGTAGAAAATACGTGCAAAATTTGTATCTTCAAATAAATTTATTAAAAACTAGATTCAAAGATCTTTCCAATAATACTAATTATATACCATAAATATTAATATTTTTTAATATATATTTTGTCAAAGTTATTTCTCGGAAAGCCTAAACGATAGATATTTAGGGACTTTGTTACGGAGGATGTGATGCCTAGTATTTGAAAACCGCGTCACACCACAATTATAGATGTGACGACGTCTGATCAGTCATCCAAAGTACGGAGTACTCCTCCATCACGGTGTGTCGTGGACAATGCAATACTCTTTCATGACACAAGTTGCATCTTGCAGGTCATGCTGCATTACGGAGGAGATGAATGAGAAATGAAAGAGGAGGGAGAGGAAGTAAATGAATGAAGCACACAACGTGTTCCCCTGTCTTTTTCGCTGCGGTGAAGAGATGAGGAGCTTCAGCTTCCTCTGTGGATCATCTTCTATTCTGACTAGCTATAGTAATTTTTAGTATTCAAAATTTCAAGTTGAACTGATGTCAAATGACATTTTTTTTGCCCCTGGCATCCTGATCCGAATATACCACCTCTGTTTAGAAAAGAATGCAATTCTAGTTTCATTCCTAGGTCTTGTTTAGATTGCAACTTTTTACAATCTGGGCTACTGTAGCACTTTCGTTTATATTTGATAATTAGTGTCCAATCATAAACTAATTAGGCTCAAAAGATTCGTCTCGCAAATTATAGACAAACTATGTAATTAGTTATTTTTTTACCTACATTTATAAAGATTGATGTGACGGATAGAGTGTAAAAATTTGAAATTTAGAAGGTAACTAAACAAGGCCCTAGTCAAAATATTTAGAGAGTTTGACCAAACATTTGGATAAAAGTATTATTATTTATGACACCGAATAAGTATACAATGAAAATTCATCTACATATTTAACAACATAAATATTGATACCATTTTATATATGGCTGTCTAATTAAGATAGTTTAACTTGACACTGATAGAATTATATTCTTTTTCGGACCGAGGGAGCACCAGTGTAACTCAACAAGTTGTACATACCTAGCTAAGAAATCCAAAATTCAATAAGTTGAAAGTGAGGGAACCCCTGAACAGTTTTCTCTATAAAAATGTATGCTTCTAACGAATCTCTGAATTAACCAGTGAAGTGCTTGCAGTTGCAGACAGGCATTTTTCCAGGAGTAAATAATAACATATATTGCAAGGATTTGGTGATCGTCTTATCCCATCTCACAAAGAGAAAAGCTGAGCTCACAATCTTGCGCTCAAGGGCATGTGACGGATGCAGGAGAAAGCAACAACACAGGTCACCATCTTTTTTCCTTTGGACGTACTCCGGCCCCTAGCAATGCAATGCAAGCTCATGCATGCATTGTTGCTGCAAAAAGCCCTTTAAACAGATCCTCCGATCCTAAACGCGCTCGATCTAACAACTACTCCATCATCCAGTACACATTGCAGCGCTGTTAGCTAGCTTTGGATCGATCACCTCACCTCTACCACTACCACTACCTAGCTGCTGTTGCTCCTACACCTTTAATCCTTTTCCCTGGCTGCTGCTGCTGCTGTCTGTCCATGGCCTCCTTTTAACAGTGAAAGATGCATACATGGTGCCTCTCTCTCTCTCTCTCTGGGACCATGAATGCATCCATCTTAACACGATCATATTCCATGAACACATGCAAAGAAGCAAAGCACACCCCCATAACCTAGCTAATCCTCCGATCATGCTTGTCGCCGTCGATGGCCTCCGGTACGGTTGCATGCTACTAGTGCCTGGTGCGTGGGCCTAGGGTGAACTCCAGGTTCAACTCGCTGGCACACGACGTCGTCTCCGACACGCAGGAGTTCATGTCCGAGAGGATCTCCAGGCTCTTTGACTGCATCGTCTGATCCTGCGTGCACAATTAAGTAGTCGATCAATCGACATGTCCAGTATATTCAGAGATGCAACAGCTGGGTTCAGTATTGTTCTTGTGTAGTAGCAGTATATATCTACGTACCTTGAGAGATCGAGAATGCATGCTCATGCTCCCGGTGTTGGAGTCGCTGGGAAAGCCGGTCCAGTCTTCCCTGTAGACACAGCAGAACACATGCCACCAACAGACACAGAGCTCGGTTAGTACGGACGTTGCGTCGTCACAAGTAACTCGATCTAACACTGACTACATGCAGATGCAGTGCATAAAAGAGCTTGAGACTGTAACACTGCATGTTACTGTAATACATACTGTAACGGCAGTGGACCAAGTTATTAGGAAATGCTGTCATCAACACCATATATAAATTCTTAATAACAAAGTATATATACACGCAATAGTTAGTTAAGGCCTGGTTTAGATTGAAGAAAATTTCAACCCGATGAATAGTACCACTTTCGTCTTATTTGGTAAATATTGTCCAATCATAGACCAACTAGGCTCAAAAGATTCATCTCGTGATTTCCAACTAAACTGTGTAATTAGTTATTTTTTTACCTACATTTAATACTCCATTCAAGCAGCTAAAAATTGATAGAGAGAGTGAAAAAACTTGGGATTTTGAGAGAAACTAAACAAGGCCTAACTAGCTAGGGCCGTGTTTAGTTCCCCTGATTTGGGGGCCGCCGAAACACTGTTGCTACAGTGTTCGGCACTGTAGCATTTTGTTTTTATTTGGTAAAAATTGTCCAAACATTGATTAATTAGGCTCAAAATGTTCGTCTCGCAAAGTACAACAAAACTGTGCAATTAGTTTTTGATTTTATCTACATTTAGTACTCCATGCATGTGCCGGTATTTTGATGTGATGGGGAATCTTCTTTTTGCATAGTGGAATTTGGGAAGATATTTGGGATCTAAACAAGGGGTTGTTTAGTTGACAAAATTTTTGGCAAAATGCAACTGTAGCATTTTCGTTGTTATTTGGTAATTAGTGTCTAATCATGGTCTAATTAGGCTTAAAAGATTTGTCTCGTCCATTTCGTCTAAACTGTGTAATTAGTTTTATTTTTTATCTATATTTAATGCTTCATGCATACGTCTAAAGATTTGATGTGACGGGGAATGTACTGTTCTTTTGCAAAATTTTCTGCAACCAAACGCTGCCCAAGACCTAGGGCAGTAATAAGATGAACTGCATGCACACACTGCTATACTGACAAAAAGGCCACGGGCATACTACATAATGAGGCCATAATTGAGGGAGGCTGCAGGCACATACAGACAGCTACTACTAGGTGATCCAATGTCAAAAGGTTTGCTGGTCGTCTCCAGGAAGTAGGGGCGCTTTCCTGAGCACATCATATTTATTGGGAACTGATTCTTAGGAGAGCAGTAAGGGAGATGTGCATGTGGGTAAAAGAGGCTTCCCCCTTTTCATGACCTAATAAAGCTAGTGACTAAAGCACCCACTGCAACAAGCTCAGGATTTGATTGACAATGTCAGTTGACATCAGGCAAAAGTTAGTTGTTCATCCATGTCTAATTCTAATATAACCCTACTCTTTTAGCTTACTGTTTTCATGCACACATGTGGTATACGTTGTACTTATCAAAAGATTTAGCAAATATATGTATGCACCTTGAGGAGCTATTCCAGAGGGCACCATGGGCGCCGGTGCTGCCCCCATGATCGTTACAGGCAGCTAACCTTCCATGCCGAGCCGCCGCCGCCGCCTCCGGCCTGCCGGCGGTGCCGTGCAGATCGAGCGAGGAGTTGTCGTCGCAGATCTCGCCAGCCGACCCGTTCTCGAACCCATCAGCTTGATCTGCAGGACCCATGCGTACGTGCACATGGCACAACTATTAGGCAACAAGCATAAGATTAGCATATGTACTCACTGATGGCATATCCATCGGAAAGGATCGGAAACACAAGTGATGCTGAAGATGAGTAGCTGATCGATGATGAAAAGAGGGAATAAAAACGGAAGGCTGAAGCAGCAGCAGCAGCAGGGCTCTCATCACTCATGTCATGTTAGCATTGATTCTAAAGCGCGCGAGCAAATAAAGCACAAATCTTGTACTATTCACCTGACGAAGCTGCCGGCCTTTCGGTGTTCTTCACGGTCCTGTACATCTGCAGCAGGCAGCAACATGGCAAAAGATCAGTTTAGAGCCAGGCAAAGCATATCTATCTCCCTAGTATTTGAAGCAACTTGCAGTACAAATAGGGGAATCTTTGGCAAATCATAAGATTTGCATTTTTCAGGGAGGCAACATCGTGCATGGGCTGCTGCAAAGATTTGATTTGACACCTTAAGGCAGAAATCAACAAGCAAGGGGAAAGTAGTAGCTACCAGGAAACCCATTCACATTATTGACAGGCATGCAAAGGCATACTAGTAGAGTAACTACAGCGTGCATGATTCATGTGTGTGCATGACAGTAGCACACTACCTAGAAAGAGTGTACATAGATAGCTTGGTGGCCTAGATATGAATGAAACCTGCATTTTTTTGCTTTTCTTTTTACACCAAAGTTGAGATACATGGACCTTGCTACCTAATGATGATCATAAGTTTCCATGCATGGTTTTTACAAGGGATATGATACTATGATGCAGCAGGGCCGATGGAGGATTGGAGGAGGAAGGTTATATTGTGCACTGTTCAGACTTTAGCCCCATCTGCCCTGCCCATCTCTCTCTATCTCTCTCTCTTCCACTTTGATGCATATCATTTGTTGCACGTACACACACATACAGCATCGAGCAGTGTGCACTGTGCACTAGACTAGCAACCTGTTCGTTTCGCTGGTTTATTGTGGCTGAAAGTACTGTTCGCTGGTTTGTTGTGAGAGAAAAACACTGCTGGATGGCTGCTGATTCCGCTGAATAGTTCAAACGAACAGGGTGTAGCACTAGTAGCAACAGGCAAGCAGGCAGCCTCTAGCACTGATGCGGCAGCAAAACTACAAGAGCCAGCAGGCAGCCTCTAGCACTGATGCGGCAGCAAAACTACAAGAGCCAGGAGCAGAACGGATCCCCATATTTGCATGTGTTTATGCTAACTTGTTTCTCACCCACACCACACGGTTGGTTAATCCAGCTAGCTGGCGTTGCTACTCCTACTTGCCAGCAAGTTATGCAGTTCTACGGCATATTACTGTCACGGAATGATCAGAGTATAAAATATAGGAGGTGTAAATTATCAAGTGTGTGAGAAGAGGAAAGATCGGAGTACCTGCAAGTGAGACTTGACATGAGCCAGGGTGAGATCCTTCACGTCCATGAGCTCAAGAACTGACTTGGGCGTTGCTCCTGGAAGTTCATCATCATGCACAAGAACAAGCAAAATCGTCAGTGATGATCACAGGGTCATACTCATGGATGAACGCATCAAGAAGAAGAAGCCATGGAGGAAGAGGAACACAACACAAATTAAAGAAAGGTAGCAAGAGAGACAGGCAAAGCAAGGGCAGATGCAGATGCATGTGCATGGGGTGACGATGGACCCGGATTCCGGAACCGGAAGAGGGGCATGTACGTACTTTCGTGGCCGCCGAGGAGCTCGACGGCGTGGACGAAGCGCGCGTGGAGCGTGGACGTCCAGCGCATGCGCGGCGCCCTGGCGGCGCGCTTGGCCGGGGGGAACCCCAACCCGGCGACCCGCGCCCCGACGCCGCACCCGGCGCGGCGCCAGGCGCCCGCGGCGACGTGGCAAGGCTCGCAGAAGCACGGGCCCGCCCCCGCCGCGTGCGGCGAGAACGTCGGCGGCACCGCGTGCGTGTGCGGGTGCTGGTACAGCGGCACCCCGCGGATGGGCCGCAGCATGCCGGCGGCCGCGGCGGCTTCGGGGTGGTAGTACAGGGCGCCGCCCGCCCCCGCAGCGGCGTTGGGGGGCATCGGCATGGGCATGGGCAGCTGCACGGGCAGCGGCAGCGGCATGGGCATGGGCATGGGCAGCTGCAGCGACGGCGCCATGGCCGCCGCCGGGTTGCCGCCAGGGACCCCGTTGCCGCCACTGACACCGCCAACTGCGGCTGCTGCCGCGAGGAACCTGGCGCTGAGGGCGGCGGCGCCGTGGTGGTGGTCGTGGGGCGTGGCGCTGGCGGGGAGGCCGATCTGGAGGGAGAGGTCCGGCTGGGAGGGGAAGAACTCCATGGATCGATCACACACTACTCTCTCTCTCTCTCGCAATCCTTGCAGTCTCCTTTCCCTCTCGCTCGCTCGCTCGTTTCTTTGTTTGTGAAATGAAACTTGTGGAGGCTTTGCTTGAGCTCAGCTACTAGAGGGATGGACGGGGGATACTGTCCTTTTCTAGTGAGTGGGGGTGGGAGGAGAGAGAGAAAGACAAGGGTAAAAATGTAAAACTAGAGAGAGAAAATGTAAAAGCTAGAGAGAGAGTGTGTGAATGTGATGGGCAAAGCGTAGTTTTACTGATGGGAGAGAGAGGGGGGGGGGCGGTGGATGATGAGTTAATGATGGGAGGCAGCAGTAGAGCTGAGCAGTTCCTGTTGGGCTGGGCATGGCGGACACAGATGCAGAGGCAGCTAGCTTTCTCTCTCTCCATGACTGGACCTGGACGACGACAGAGCTGGAAGAAGATGACAGTTTGAATGGCAGGCAAGCGGAGGGGAGGGGGCAGACTGCTGGATTTGCTTGCTTAAGGAAGGGGGTAAAGAGATATTCCAACCCACCACTTTTGCATTTGCATGGCAGCCGCTTGCATGAACAAAAGGCCTTTTGGATCATCGATGGGATGAGAGCTCAGCTGCTGCTGCTGCTGGGGCTAATTGTTGTGTGAGTGCTGGGTTGTTGGCACATGTTTTTCTTGCTACCATGCAGCCACAGAAACCTCTGCCTGTCTATGTATATTCATGCAAAATAAAATTAAACTAGCTTCTTTATTTATCTGGATTGGATTAAATGGCGAGCTAAAAAACTGGAAGCACCATATATGCTTCAGGAAACCCTTTTTCTCTTTCAACCCTTGTTCGTTGCATCCATGCATAAATGGGTGGTGCACAACAAGCACATGACGACTTTGCTTCACCCGCTTGGTTTTGTATGAAGGCTGCAGTTTTGTATGCGTGTCTTCTCACTTTAATGTCTGCGTGCTTCTTGACAAAGTTGAGCGTCATTGTTCGTTGGCAACTTTTGCCAAATAGTAAAGTGCGTGCGCGTCACTGCTGTTGGAGTTGGAGCACATACGCCATCATAGGACTACATACCCTCTCTTGTACTGTCTTTGGCTAGTTGATGAACTGTTAGGGTTTTTTTGTGACACTCTTTTCGCAAAGTAAAGTAGTATATACTACTACGGCCCTGTTCGGCAGGCTGTTTTTTTAGCTTATAAGCCGGCTGTGGCTGATTTATTGTGAGAGAAAAACACTGTTGTACGGCTGATAAGCCGTGCTGATAAACTCAACCGAACAGAGTATACATTACATGGTAAAAGTAAAACACGTGATGGATCGATGCAGATCGAAGTACTACGTAGTGTACGTACGTGCACACACAGCAGACAGCACCTGTCCTCAATTATATCATGTATGTACTTGGTATTCAAAGAAGACTGCAAAAGTTCATAAAGCTAGCATCATGGAATTGAATTTAGGAGTGGTGTGAGTACTACTGGCTTAGGTCCTGTTCATCTGGCTTATAATCTGTACTTTTCAGTTTGTTTTTTCAACCAAAATAGTATTTTCTCCTCATAATAAATTAATCAATACAACCGGCCGGTGGTGGAGTAGTGTTTTTCCAGCAGCCGAACGGGGCCTTAGAGCAAGAGCAATAATACAGCCAAGTTGCTTGGCTATAAGACAAGCTATAAGAGCCAAGTTATACAATAAGTGTCTCCTATTTGTCTTTAAAAAGTTTCTCTCTCCTATTTCTCCTCACAACACTTGCTATTTGGGTCCACTAATACCTATGCTTCCGTGCCCAGCTTGGTGCTTGCATGAGAGCCAAGCTCTCATCTCTCTCCTCCCTTCTCTCCTCCACATCAGCATTAGCTTGGCTATAAGCCCATTATTGTACCTGCTCTTAGTTGACGGCATTCACTGTGTCTGCGGGACCGGAACCCGGATGGCTTGGAATGCCATGGTATTCAGAAGTGCAATGCAACCGGCCTGTCAGCAAAGCAAAAGCAATACTCTACAGGGAGTACTCTACTACTAGTACTCCTACAGCACATTGAATGTGGATGCATGTAGTACTGTACTATACTCATAGTACGTACGTACGTACACCACTCCCTCCTCTTCTGCTCTCATTCATGGCGATGCCGAGCATCAGACAAACACAGGCACCGGCCGGCCGGTTCTTCCTCTGGCATCTCTCTCCTCTCTCTCTCAGTCACTGGACAGCGTGCAGCTAGGGCCTGCCCCTTTTAAGTTCCTCAATTCTCCCCAAATTTCACTATATAAAAAGAAGATTCCTCATCACATCAAAATATCGGTAAATGCATGGAGTACTAAATGTTGATGAAATCAAAAACTAATTGCATAGTTTTGTTGTACTTTGCGAGACGAACATTTTAAGCCTAGTTAGTCAAAATTTGGATAATTTTTACCAAATACAAACGAAATGCTACAGGAATTCTGATACAGTGTTTTTCTCCCCTATTTTGTGAACTAAATGAGGCCCTGTTTAGATTGAGGCTAGAAGTTAAATTTTTTCACTCTCTATCACATTAATCTTTGCACGCATGCATTAGCATTAAATATAGATAAAAAATAACTAATTATATAGTTTAGTAATAAATCACGAGACGAATCTTTTAAACCTAATTAATCTATAATTAAATAATAATTATTAAATACAAATAAAAATACTACAGTTAAAAAAATTCTAACTTTTCACGATTTAACATACAGGAGATGGATGCCGTGGTAATGCTGCGTGCAGTGCCTGTGGATAGGAAAACCTACAGCTTTGAATGCGATGGAAACCTTTTTGGCCGTTCGTTGGAATTGCTGCTTGGCATTGGCCAACTGCTCGCTCTCTCCCAATAGCTGGTGAGAGGCTAGCAATAGCTGGGCTAGTGGTAGACCGTAGACAGACGAGACTGCCTGCTACGGCCGTGAGGTCACTCAAGGTCACCTCGGCTCTGCATGATCGGTGTTGGAATGGGAAATTTCCGCTACGGACTACGGTGTCGGTCAACAGAACTTTCCGCTGTCTACACCGTTTACTATGACACAAAAAAACAAGCACGTACTCCTACGTGCTCCTCTAGTCCTCTGCAACACGCACGGCTGTCTCTGTCTCACAGAAAAACAATCTGAAACTAGACTTTTGTTTTTTCTCTCGTAATAAATCTACGCATACGGAGTAGTACTCCTACTTCGTACTAGCAGGGCGACCTAAGTTAATCGCACAGCTATTATTAATACCAGTGTATAAGTATAAGTATATGTTATGCGCAAAAAAAAATTATAAGTATATTTATGCGTTTTTCTTACATGATTCTGCTGGCTTTTATCATCGAATTGTGTCTTTCACTATCGTTATGATCCATCAATGGCCCCCCTTGCCACATTGGCCTTTCACTATCGCATTCTCATGCCTGTCCCCATGACATTGAGCTGTACTATTTTTTAAGATTTGCACTCCCTCCCTCTAGAAATACTTGGCCTTATAAAATTCGATTCTGTTCTAAATATTAACATTCTCACTTCTCAATGCAACATCAATCTCTTCTTCCAATATACTTTTTCATTTTTCCAATACGCCTCTATCTCTCTCTTTTGTTCTCTATGCACTCTATCTTTTTATCCTTAATTCTCGTATCCAAATCTAAAACGTCAACTATTTTGAGACAGAGAGTACAATAGGTTATATTCCCTCTGTTCCTGAATAATCAATTCTTAGAGCTGTCCTAAGTCAAACTCCTTTTATATTTCACTAGATTAATAGAAAAGTATAAGTATTTGTGATACTAAATAAGGATATTATGAAAATATAGTTTATGATAATAATCTGTTGTCATAAATCAAGACGCTTTTTCTATAAATTTGGTCAAACTTAAAAATGGCTTTAGATAAATCTATAAATTGATTTTTTAGGGACGAAGGGAGTACCGCCTTTGTGACATTTCCGCACCACATCATTCTTTATACATCGGTATGTATCGTTGTCGGTATTACAATCCATAACTTCATCACTTTGCCAAACAACGTGGTTCCACTACTAACAATCTCTGGGTTATATTGCTCTTCCATCTAGCTCACTCTATGATCTCGGACTACATGTCTAAGCAATACCCTAGTGTAGAAGCGCATATATCTTATTGGTCCCGGTCTCCATCAATGTTAGTGGTCATACATCTTCCTTTGATACATCTATCTTGATCAGAACTTTTGCTAGCTTTTTGTAACGATCCCATATGCATTTTGTCCACATAAACATCATTACCATCAGCACTGCATCATAAAAATCCATAATTGCAAAAAAGCTTTGTGTTATATATTACTCGAACTGGCAATTACGTGCATTGGCGAATGGTCTGGATGAGCCGTCCAATGTCTAGCATATATGCTTTGTCAGTTGTCAAAGTCGGGCTCTAATGAAAGATTTAGCGGAACACCGGACATTATGCAAAAACACGGACACACCTAACAAATGTTTTTTTGTTTAGAGTCCCAAAATATTGTTTTAAGTTTTCATATTTTGAAATTTAGAATTTAGAAATTTCAAACAACCTCTGATGTTGACATAACATATACCAAAGTTGTAGTTATCAATACAATCTACAATTATAGTTGAAACATTTTTTATTTGGAGTTATTTAGTGTCCCAAATATGTGTTTTAAGTTCTTAGATTTTGAAATTCAAAATTTTGAAATTCTAAAAGACCTTGAATGTTCAAATGATTACTACCAAACTTGTAGTGGCCGACCCGATCTACAGATTTGTTGTTGATAAGCCTTTGCTTTGAAGTTACTGGAATGTCAAATAGTCAAATATTTGTTTTAAATTCACATATTTTAACATTTTTTAAAAAATGAAACAAGTTTGGATGGAAAGATGTCTTATAACAAAGTTGTAGTGCCTAATAGGATTTAAAACTTGCGATTGAAACTTTGTTCATTTGAGTCCCTTTAATATCAAAAAATCCAGTACAAGATTAAGAAATGTTGACTAAAACACCTAAAGAAATTATTTGCAGTGGCTGGCCTCCAAGATTATCGAAATTCTCTTGGTGTCTATTTTTGGTGGTTCTTCCTTGATGGTTGGCCCTTAGAATTAAATTATTTAGCGGTTTTCATAGTTTCTTGAGTCTTTTTTTTTTTTTGCCCTCGCGGGTATTCTGTGTCTGTGGTAGTTAAACTAACTTAGCCTTGATAGATTTATAACAACATTTAAGACTTTAAGCACTGTTCTAAAATGTTTGTTTTTTTGGGACAGGGGGCCATCTCTCGCTCTCCAGTGTGTACTCCTACTCCTATACAGTATTTGATTAGTGCGTTATCGATGGAATGGAGGAGGCTAAGGGGAAGTGTCATATAAGCCTATCGCATGGGGTGTTTGGATACCAATGAAAAATCAAATTGCAGAATCCGTCAGTAATCCACGAGATGAATATATTAAGTCTAATTAATCCATCATTAACACATGTTTACTGTTGCACAACATTGTCAAATCATGAATTAATTAGGCCTAATAAATTCGTCTCGTAAATTAGTCTCAATCTGTGTATTTAGTTTTATAAATAGTCTATATTTAATACTCATACACGTGTCAACTATCCAATGGGACAGCGGGAGGGTGAAACTAGCGACTTGTTTACTTCCCTTTCAAATTTCAAATTTTTACACTCTTTCTCCATCACATCAATCTTTAGACGCATGCATAGAGTACTTAATGTAGGTAAAAAAAATAACTAATTACACAGTTTGGTTGTAAATCACGAGACGAATCTTTTGAGACTAATTAGTCCATGATTGGACATTAATTGCTAAATACAAACGAAAGTGCTACGTTAGCAAAATTCTATTTTTTTTTTTTTGCATCCAAACACACCCTAAACACCCCCTAACCCAATCCCGTCGTCCTTGGAAACACAAGCAGCAGAAACGACAGCATGCAGCCGATCGATGGACGTGCTCTCAGCTTGCAGGTCATGACTCATGACATGCATGGGCAGACAACGCATACGGACGGCTCCATCTCTCTCTCTCGGCCAAGTCTTCCATGGAATTAATGGCATTCCAGCCAGCCGCCTCGGGAACCGCGCGGGCGGGCTTCCGCGACCGCGTCCATGCCGGAGCAGGCTGCAGCTGCAGGCAGCATGACCGGCCTCCCTCTCCCTGCGCCGGGCTGGGGCTGCGACTTGTTGACCTCTTGCCGCAGGCACGCAGCAGCATCTGCTGACCTTCTCCTTCCTCTTCATCAGCTTCGTCTTCTTGAACCCCTCGCTGACACCGCAACTTCAGGGTCGATTTGTCAGTGCTCCTCGTAAATTAAGCACGCGCGCACATCGCCCAAACCCTAGCTTGGCTAGTAAATTACTGTCGGCAGCGCAGGCTAGGCAGGGCATGCATGAGGAGTGGAGAGAAGGGCAGGGCACGTGAGGCCGGGCTCAGGGTTCAGATGATTCGAAATGCTTATGCTATGCTCTGTCCTGCCACTGTACTTTATTATCACTAGATGGTGACGATCAACTGTACTAGGGCTTGCTGTAAGTGTGTTTTATTTGTCCCTAGTTAACAGGCTCCAACGTACTTCGACTGTAGCGCTCAGCTCAGCTCCCCGGCCGGCCGTGTGGGTGTGGTGTGGTGCCAGGTCTAGAACAAGGGCATATTCTTGCAGTTGTCACCTTTTGACTTCTCGCTTCTCAAGGCTACAGTACAGCTTTAGAATTTGCACGTAGGGCGCCCTCGAGTTTGATGCGCGAGATCATTTGCAGTGCATCAGCGATGATATGATTTTTTTTTGTTTCATCTGTCACTGGAAATATTTCCCATCAGATCAAAACGAGAAGTTTCAGGCCAGCCCATTCAAAACCTAGGATCGATTTTCACTGGAACCGTGCAGGAGTTTTAAAGAAGCCGGATAATTTCACGGGAAAGACGAAGAATTCAGAAAAATGATTTCATGTTTCAAAGAGGGCCTAATCCTTTTATTCTTAAGAAAATATATACTATGTGCACCTAGAGGTACATATGGGTGTGGGGTTCATTATTTGCTTCAAGTTGTGGGTGAAAAGGATTACCCAAAAAAAGTTGTGGGTGACAGGACATGTTTTTCAGCTCCATGAAGTAAACTACCATCTCCACTAAATTTCTAGAGCAGACAACTCAGTTAAAGGCCTCTCTAGTTCACTTTAATAGAGTATGCATGTAAAAGGGTGCTCCAGAAACTACATAAATTGATGGAATTCTAGCTCCAGCGTGGAGGTTTGGAGTGAAGTTGAAAACCATGGGCTACAAGCATTGAGAGTCTGTTATTGATGTCTATATAAGAGGAGTGGAGAATGTTTTTCGAACAGTTCACATGTCATCGCCGTGGGGTACGTAATCTTATCGCAAAACGAAGATTTCCTCCATAGTGATAACAATGTCAACGAAGAAGAGAAAAGAAGGAAAATGCATGCTGTATATAGTAGCCAAAACAAGACGATGGAGATGCGCATGCCCAAGCAAGTCCTCTCCGGCCTACAGTACTAGGAAATCTGAGAGCAAATTAAACAAGCAGGATTAATTTAGAGTCTGTCTACTGTATAACCATGTGTTTTATGCGGTTTCAACACATGAATTTTTTTTTGAACTGTAGGATGAAGATCCAACAGCCTCCGGCCTTCTTCTACCTCCAGCCTCCAGCCTTCTTCTACCTCTAGACGCACTGCACAACTCGCCCCCGCCGCCGTCGGCCGCGGCTATGTCGGCACAAATCACAATTAACAAAGATCTGCTGCTATGTCGGCACAAATCACAAATTACAAATCATAAGAAATAATTTTTTTTTATGAAAGGACAAGTACAAAAATTTGGTGGCGGCGCCAGAGTTGGAGAAGGAGCTCGCCGGAGTTGGGAAGATACTAGGCGCGGGTGCGGCGGCGGCGCAGGCACACGACGGGGGCATGACGGCGGCGGCCCCAGTCCGACAGCCTGGGTTCCTAGTTCCCAGCGGCAGGCCACGGGTAGCCGCGCTTCTTCGATGGCGGCGCGTGGGGATGCGACGCCTACAAAAAAAATCGTGTGCTAGCTCTTGATAAAACACCCTTGTGGTGTTTAGCATTAAGGGTGTGTTTAGTTGCGTCTGTAAAATTTTTGGAAGCACAGTAACTCTTTCGTTTGTATTTAACAATTAGTGTCCAATCATGGACTAATTAGGTTCTAAAGATTCGTCTCGTGATTTACAACCAAACTGTGTAATTAGTTATTTTTTTACCTATATTTAATACTTCATGCATGCGTCTAAAGATTGATGTGACGGGGAATCTTGTAAAATTTTTGGAATTTTGACGGAACTGAACACACCCTAAACACAACACAAAAGATACTCTGATCTACGTACACAGTGATTTGGGGAGTTGATTGTTTGATCTCCTAACTTTTTGAGGTCATGAGTGATACTTTTTTGATCTATCATAGTGATACTTTTTTGATCTATCATTCTATCCCTTGTCGTGTTGCGGTAGTGTGTAGAGCGAGGCCAACTGACAGGCCTGATGAGGTCCCTCGATCGCATACATCCATTATTCGCGCTGTAGTACATGATGCATGGACCAATGTCAACTCTTCAATTCCGAGGAGCGGAAGGTCCCATCTTCTTTCATGTGGTGCCTACCCTTGCTGCCTCCAATGATTAAGATAATGCGGACTGCAGATTAGCAGTAATACTACTAGTACGACACTAGTGCATGCCACACACACCCCCTTGTGTCCTCTTCTCTGTCCTGAAATATACAATCGACAAAGGCATATAGACATTTCAGCCTAGAAGCAAGGAAGGTTTGGTGGTGGGGCTGCACGCTGACCGCTACACAGCCAGAGGATGGAGACTTCACTGATCGATCGCTATGAGCATTGCATTGGCAACCTCGAGAGGAATCTACCTAGGTTAGGGCATTACTGTATATGATATGATATGATATGATAAGATTAGATATTCATATAGTAGTATTAAAATAAGGGAAGAGAAGAAAGGCATAATGCTTTTTTGTACGTGTAGGAGGAGAGTCGGCTACTGGCTATGGCTAGGTTTTACTTTGACCATATGGATCCATGCACGAGCATTGATCAGAGCTCACGTGATGTCGTTATTTAATAGGGGGCTACCTCTGGATCTTTGTCTCGCATCAACTTGCATTGTCACCAACAACAAACAATACCCTATTCTACTCCTTGACCATCCTATAATAGAGTACGTAGTGCAGAAATCCGCGCGAGATCGTCGATTACTGTTCATGACGCATTAGATCTCTCTTCCCTCTGATTGAAAAAAAAATGTTTATCAGTCGAGTCGACACGTACTCTATGACCATGAGATGTCGTCCATGGAGTGTAAAAAGGTCAGGAAGGAGACATGCATGCCCAAGAATAACTAGATCGAACAAGTAGCACTACTGTGTTCATGCTGAATGCAGAGTCGTTGACTTGGGGATTATTGTAATTCGTTTAAGTACACTGTGCTCTAATGCGTCGGCGGCGGTGGCGGCGGCGGTGGCAAAGTTTGGTTAAGTAAAACCTTTCTTATGCATTCTGATTTCTTTTTATTTTTTGAGTGAGAGTTGTATTTTGGCTGCTTGTGTAAACAAAGGCCTCAAACATAGCTAACTGGGCTTCGGCGCTTCATTCAGCCATTTGACGGCCTTTCACAAAGCGGGGCCCGAACCCAAAACAACATCCCGGCCCAAATCACCACCGCCAACAACAGTTGGGCCTAAATAAGACACGGCGTACAATTGGATGGGGGAAGCAATGCCAAGTCTACCCGGTAACATCTGAGCGAAGCAGACTAGACGATCAGCGGTCCTCGATACGGCGAATTGGAAATTCTGAAGTCCTTGGGGCTCGTCGATCTCTCGGAGCCATGCTAGCTGACGCTTCTCCTAGCTCGTCAGCTCGTCGCAATCCATCCGCAGCATCTGCATCTGTGTCGTCATTCGTCAACCATGCAAAGGCAGCTGAGAGCTAGTGGCATCCCGGTTAATTATTCTATGGATGTCGTCGGTGCTAGCTTACTCGATCGGGTGGAGCTCGTTGGGAAGGTCCTGGTAGAAGGCGAAGAGCGCTGCTGCAGTGCTGCACTGCACCACCCTCCGACGCCGGCAAGTAGAGTTCGATCACTCCGCAGTCTACAGCCCATCGTCGTCGCTAGCTCCCGCTCCTCCCGCCCTCCTATCATCGTCGTGCCTGGCGTCTGCGCACGGTCTGTGCTTCCTCTGCGACCAAGAACCGGAAACATCGACCACATCGTCGTTTCGTGTTCCTTTGCCAAACAAGTTTGGTGGAACATCAGCAACGTTCTGAATCAGGTTCAGGGGATGGCGACCTACGACACAATCTTGGAGTTCCGGAACACGTGGAGGTCGCAGTGGAATGGACCCTACAGGCGCTGCGTGAACTCTGTATTCGCACTTGTCGCCTGGGAGCAGTGGAAGGAAAGGAACGCGAGATGCTCAAATACCAATCCTTCTGGCAGTCATCAAGCATGAAGCGGATCAATGGGTACAAGCTGGCGCCAAGAACCTCAGTTGTCTGATGTCTAGAGTAATAGGCTAGCATCATAGTGTTCAGAGAGGGCGTGATTTTGTTTCATATCCTTGTGCCCCTCGCCTAAGGCGCATCTCTTCTTTAATTCAAAGGTGCACAAATTTTTTGTATGTTCGAGAAAAAAAAGATGATGTTATAATGTCGATACACAATATCAATCTTATCCAACAATTACTTCTCAATGCATAATGTTGTCCAACTATTTAACCTGGGGCAAGACTAAAATCAAGAGAAAGAATTAGTTCAAAAAATTAACATCGATATGTTATACACCATAATTCATTTAAATCCTAGATTAAATGAGTTTCTGTACGGTTCTACCATAACCTTACCTTCAAGTTCAATGTTTTGTACAAAAGATACATGTGGCTTAGGGAGTGTTTAGGACGGCTCCGCTCCACGTTTTTTAGCCAAACGGTTTTAGCTCCACGCACTCCTTACGAAGAAAAAGGTGGAGTTGTGAGACACCTAAAGAGGTGCTCCACAAACTCTAGTTTTTTGTGGAGCAAATTTCTTAGAGCAGTCCCAAACACCCCTTAATGGTGTCGATCGAATCTCACACCTCGCGTAGGCATAGTCGTGTTGGTGTCGCCGGCTGCCGTCGTCGGGAGATCGCAGCGCGTCGCATTCTACGTCTCACGCGGTCGCGCCGCAGCCCGCAGCCGCGCGTCTCGCGTCCGCGTCGCCGCCGCGCACGAGGAGTTGAAGTCGAGTCGTCGTGCGTGTACGAATGGCTTCTCGCGAACGGCAGCAAATGGCATGCAGCAGGCTGGGCAACGCTTCCTGCTGGGCTTCGCTGAACACACCAACTGAACTTGGGGTCTAGGGCCATGGAATTGGGGTCCGAGGTGGCCGCCCCACTTGCCCACCTTCAGGGCCAGTCCTCACTCGATTCTAAATTATGAGATATTATAATTTTTTTAATACATAGTTTTTCTATGTACTTAGATATCGGCTTAATACATAGTTTTCTGTGCACATAGATATTGACACTACTAGCGACCAGACGGACGCCCGCGGCTGCAGTTTGTTTCCATGCGTCCACGTGGGGGCCCGCTTACCTGGACGTTGCCTGCCCGTGACTGCATTTCGCGTGTCTTGGACGTCGCTTGTGCTGCACACCTCCTCCGTTTTCTACGCACATCCCATGTGTAACACTCAATCTACTTTTGAAACTTTTATATGCAAATATGCAATATACAAAAGAAGACAGATGAAACATGCGTCTGAAATACTTGTAAAAACACTTGAAAACCATTGCAAATATACGTAACATACAGATAACACACTTGGAACATATGTGTGAAACATATGTAATGAAAGCATCTAGGCCCCAAGGTTTGGTTTCGGTAATTAATGACAACACTTTATTACCATGACTAACGTGTGTTTTGCAGAAACATTGGTAAGTTAGGTCATGGAGGTGATAACTGCTTTGAGCACTGTGGCTTCGTGTCCCTTGATGGAAATCATTTCGGTTTTCAAAAGAGTGACGTCAAGATTAAGGACGGTTAGTTCCGGATGACGAAGTGTTGAGACACATTCGGAATAGTCGTTAGGATCTTCGTTTTTCTCTTTTGGCCGTACTATAAAGGGGGGCATGAATGGGTAGCTTGACCTAGGCGAGTCCTATGTTTAGGTGTGGTGCACACTTGTTAAACTTGGCGCTAGGCAACCCTAGATTAGCTCAAGGTTCAGTTAGAAGCAACTTGGTTGAAGTTGCGACGCGTTTCGACGAGTTTCGGGCTGTTTTCCAGGCACCGGACGCGGTCTTCGGGATCACTGGACGCGTCCGGTGTGTTCTTAACCGCGTTAGGGTTCGGCCCTGATCACCGGACGCGGTCCTCGCGAGGACCGGACGCAGTGGTCAGGGACCGACACGTGTCATCGAGAGAGAACGCCCGTCGGACGCGATACTGGACTTGATCGGCGAGTCCGGTGCGAGTCCAGTAAGGTCCAGAGAGGACCGGACGCGTCCGGTCTTCAGGCATCGGACGCGGCCTCGCGTCCGGTGTAAGTCCAGTAAGCTCCCTTGCACGTCGGACGCGTCCGGTGCTACCTGACCGGTGCGTCCGGTGGTTCGGTTTCAAAAACGGGTTTTGACCGTTACGGGGGACCGGCGCGTCCGGTGCGTAGCACCGGCGCGTCCGGTGACCCCGTGTCAGAAATAACGGTTCGTTTTCTTTGAGGGGTGTATAAATACAACCCCTCCACCTCTTTTAGAGGTCTCTTGCTCATTCAAACATCTGAGAAAACCCTTTAGAGTGCAAGGGAGTGCAAGAGCTCTAGTGAGGATAGATTTTTGAGAATCAAAGTTTGTGATTCCTCACTAGTGATTCGAGAGTAGCAAGTGTGCATCCACCTCCTCATTTAGGCTCGTTGTGGTCAAGTGAGAGTTCTAGCTTGTTACTCTTGGTGATCGCCATCACCTAGACGGCTTGGTGGTGATTGGGAGTTTGGTGATCATCCGGTGGAGCTTGTGGATGACCCAACTCAAGTTGTGAGCGGTTTTGGGTGATTCGCCGCGACGGAGTGTCGAAGAATCAACCCGTAGAGAGCACTTGATCCTTGCGCGGATCAAGGGGGAGCGACACCCTTGCGCGGGTGCTCCAACGAGGACTAGTGGGGAGTGGCGACTCTCCGATACCTCGGAAAAACATCGCCGTGTTCTTAGCCCCTTTACTTTCAAGCAATTACTTTCTCGTATTTACTTTCATTGCTTGTTTTACATTCCTAGAATTGCCATGCTAGACTAGGATTGGAAACTAGGGTGCAAAACTTTTTAACGGTAGACTCTCTAGGAACACAAGTAGGCACTAGGGGTGAATTCCGGCTTATAGGATTTAATTCTTGCAATTAATTTTTAGAAAAGCCCAATTCACCCCCCCTCTTGGGCATCTTGATCCTTTCAATTGGTATCGGAGCCGTGTTGCTCCTAATTTAGGCTTTACCGCCTAGAGCAAGATGTCTAACGGGGAAGGACCACCTCCCACCTTTGAGGGGGATGATTTTCCATATTGGAAAATCCGGATGGAGGCGTATCTCGAAGCCATAGATGTTGGGTGTCTTAGAGCCGCAACCGAAGGGCTTCCCGCTATCAAGGATCCCGCAAACCCCACGGGTGACGAGGAGAAGTACGACCGGTGGAATGCAAAGGCCAAAAATGCACTCTACCGGGGCTTAGGCAAAGATATCTTCAATCGTGTGCGTAATGCAAAGAACGCTCATGATTTGTGGGAAAATCTTTGTGCTCTCCATGAGGGAACTAAGAGTGAGCGTGAGGAACGCTATCATATTGCTTT
Organism: Saccharum spontaneum; assembly: GCA_022457205.1. NCBI lineage: Eukaryota > Viridiplantae > Streptophyta > Magnoliopsida > Poales > Poaceae > Saccharum > Saccharum spontaneum. The sequence goes on along the minus strand of CM039606.1, from coordinate 9,171,936 downwards.
AAAGAAAATTAATTCTTTTGAGATGCTTCCCAAAGAAAGTGCTAATGAGATGTACACTCGCTTGAATGTTCTTGTAGAGGACCTCAATGCTCTTGGACTCACTCAAATGAGTCAATCGGATGTTGCAAGGCGGATCTTGAGTGTGCTTCCCGTTGAGAAGTATGGTCACATTGTCACCGTGCTTCATCAAAGTGATCTCTCCACCGCAACACCGACTCAAGTATTGGGGAAGATCAATGCGCATGAGATGTACATGCACATCACTCCGGAAGAGGGCTCATCATCTTCCAAGAAGAAAGACTTGGCCTTCAAAGCTAGCCATGACAAGAAGAAGAAGAAGGGCCAAGCCATGATCGTGCAAGAAAGCTCAAGTGAAAGTGATGTCGATGATGAATCACTTGCACTCATGGTGAGGAAGACCACCAAGATGCTAAAGAAGCTTAACAAGAGTGGCATCAAGTTCGATGGCAAGAAAAAGAAATTTTTCACAAGTAGCAAGAGAAAGCCCATCTCGGAGATGGATTGCTACAATTGTGGTGAACTTGGCCACCTCGCTCATCAATGCCCTAGACCACCAAAAGACAAGTTCAAGAACAAGAACAAGGGCAAGAAGAATGATTCAAGTGATGAAGAAGATGAGAAGAAGAAGAACAAGCCATACAAGAAGAAGGATGGCAAGAAGAAGGAGTTTTACAAGAAGAAGAAGGGTGGAAAGGCTTATATTGTTGGTGATTGGCTCACCGACATTGAATCATCTTGTGGCTCCTCCGAAGATGAGAGCGATGATGAGAAAGAGAAGGTTGCCGCATTTGTGATGGGGCCATCATCTTCACCGACATCTTCACCACCACCTTCACCGCCCTCTTCACCATCATCGTCCACTACTCACCTATGCCTTATGGCCAAGGGTGAACGTAAGGTACAAAATCATGATAGTGATGATGATGATGATAGTGATAGTGATGATGAATTTGAAGCACCTTCTTATGATGAACTTGTAAAATTGCTAAACAAATACACTAAAATCATAAGAAGGACAAGAAGTGAAAATGATGATCTTCAAAATGAAAATGAATCACTCTCATCTAAGCTTGAAAATGCTCAAAAGACTAGTGGTGAGCTTAGAGATCAAAATGAAATTATGTCTTCCACTCTCAAGGAGCTCAAAACTTCTAACAAAGAGCTTAAAGATCAACATGATAAACTTGAGAAGAAGCATGATGAGCTCATCACTAGACATAGCTCTCTAAAAGACAAGTACACCACATTAAAAATTGACTATGATAGTCTTGTGGTTGCTAATGAACTTGCTCTTGAGACACATGATGCTACTAACAATGTTGTTAAGTGTGATATAGCTACATCATGTGATGATTTGATCATTGAAAGCATTGAGCAAGGTTCTAGTAGCAAAGGCAAGAGTGTGGTTGAGTCATGCAACCATAATGATTATGCCAAGATCAAGTGTGAGAATGAGAAGCTTGCAAATGAGAACAAGAAGCTTAAAGGTTTGATGGCTCTTGAGAAGCAAACAACAAATGAGTCACTCATTGAAGAGAACAAGAAGCTCAAGCAAGAAAAAGAGCATCTCAAGACCGGCCTAAGCAAGTTCACAAGAGGCCAATATTTGCAAAGTGAGCTCCTCATGAACACCGTGATGAAGATGGATAGAAGTGGTATTGGGTACTTGGCAAATCAAGAGAAGAAAGCAAAAGCTCAACAACAAAGCAAATCAAAGCCCAAGCCAAAGAGATGTGTTGAGTGCGGTCAAGAAGGTCATTTTGCTCATGAATGCAAAACTCCACCACCACAACCCTTGCCCAAGCATGCTAGACCCTTTGCCTTCAATGCTCATTACATGCTAAGAAAAGATTCAAATGGAAAGATGAAAGTCATGTTTTTGGGTCCCCCAAACAAGAATAGGCCAAAGAAAATATGGGTTGCCAAGTCACTAGTTGAGAAAGTCAAGGGCCCCTCTCAAGTTTGGGTCCCTAAACAAAAAGCTTGATCTCTTGTGTGTAGGTGAACTACAAGACCGGTGGATCTCATTGGGTTATAGATAGTGGTTGCACTCAACATATGACCGGTGATCCTCGTATGTTCACCTCAATTGAAGAGAATGGGATATGTCAAGAGAAGATCACATTTGGGGATAATTCAAAGAGCAAAGTCAAGGGTATAGGCAAGATTGCAATATCAAATGATCACTCACTCTCAAATGTGCTCTATGTTGCTTCATTGAGTTTCAACTTGTTATCCGTTGGGCAACTTTGTGACCTTGGCTTCCAATGCTTGTTCACACCAAATGAAGTTGAAGTTTCAAAGATAGATGACAAGCAAGTGATATTCAAAGGCTTTAGATACAACAATCTTTATCTTGTTGACTTCACCTCCGAAGATGCAAATTTGATGACATGTTTGTTCACCAAGACCTCACTTGGTTGGCTTTGGCATAGGAGGCTTGCACATGTTGGAATGAGCACTCTCAACAAGCTATTGAAGAAAGAACTAGTAAGAGGATTGAAGGATGTGAAGTTTGAAAAGGACAAACCTTGTAGTGCATGTCAAGCCGGCAAACAAGTTGCAAACACTCATCCTACCAAGGCTTTCATGTCAACCTCAAGAATGCTAGAACTTCTACACATGGATTTGTTTGGGCCTACAACATACAAGAGTTTGGGTGGTAATCTCTATTGTCTTGTGATAGTGGATGACTACTCAAGATACACATGGACCTTCTTCCTTCATGACAAATCCGAAGTGGCAAGTTGCTTCAAGAAGTTTGCAAAGAGAGCTCAAAATGAATTTGAAGTCAAGATAAAGAAGATTAGAAGTGACAATGGTAAAGAGTTTGACAACACCAACATAGAAGCTTATTGTGATAAAATTGGAATCAAGCATGAAGTTTCTTCAACCTACACTCCTCAACAAAATGGTGTAGTTGAGAGAAAGAACCGGACCTTGATCACCCTTGCAAGAACAATGCTAGATGAGTACAACACTCCCGAGAAGTTTTGGGCCGAGGCAATCAACACCGCATGCTATGCTTCAAATCGCCTCTTCCTCCAAAAGTTTCTTGGCAAGACCCCCTATGAGTTGCTTAATGGGAAGAAGCCGGACGTCTCATTCTTCCGGGTGTTTGGTTGCAAATGTTACATCTACAAGAAGCGTCAACACCTAGGGAAGTTTCAAAGACGTTGTGATATTGGTTTTCTTGTTGGTTACTCATCAAAGTCCAAAGCATATAGAGTATTTAACCATACCACCGGGTTGGTTGAAGAAACATATGATGTGGAATTTGATGAATCTAACGGCTCCCAAGGAGCAATTGAGAATTGTGATGATGTAGGTGATGAACCCTTGAGGGAGGCCATGAAGAACATGCCGGTGGGAGACATCAAGCCAAAAGATGATGAAGACGATGTGCAAATCATTGATCCACCATCTTCATCACGTGTGCCTCAAGATGATGACAAGAATGAGAGAGTTGAAAATGAAGATACTTATGTCTCTCATGAACAAGCCGAGGCACAAGCACAAGATGTTGATGCTCCCCATGCACCTCCTCAAGTGGTTGATAGAAGAAATTCACCTCTACTTCAAGCTCATCCACAAGAACTCATCATAGGGAGTCCTACAAAGGGAGTAATGACTCGATCTCAAAAGCTAGCTTCTTTCGTTGAACATCACTCTTTTGTCTCTTGTGTTGAACCTAAGAATGTAGAAGAAGCTCTTCAAGATCCGGATTGGGTGAATGCCATGCATGAAGAATTGAACAACTTCACCCGCAATGAAGTATGGACACTTGAAGAGCATCCTAAAGGTGCAAGAGTCATTGGAACCAAGTGGGTGTTCCGAAACAAGCAAGATGACCAAGGCATAGTAGTGAGGAACAAGGCAAGACTAGTTGCAAAGGGGTTCTCTCAAGTTGAAGGCCTTGATTTTGGAGAGACCTTTGCACCCGTTGCAAGACTTGAAGCCATTCGTATCCTCCTTGCATATGCATCACATCATGATATGAAATTATATCAAATGGATGTGAAAAGTGCATTCTTAAATGGCTTTATTAATGAACTAGTCTATGTCAATCAACCTCCCGGGTTTGAAGACCCTAGATATCCTAATCATGTTTATAGGTTGTCCAAGGCGCTATATGGGCTCAAGCAAGCCCCTAGAGCGTGGTATGAGCGCCTCCGGGACTTCCTCATTGAGAAGGGCTTCACCATCGGGAAGGTCGACACCACACTATTCACCAAGAAGCTTAATGGGGAGATCTTCATTTGTCAAGTGTATGTTGATGATATCATCTTCGGGTCAACAAATGAAGATTATTGCAAGGAGTTTGGTGAATTGATGTCGAAGGAGTTCGAGATGTCAATGATTGGTGAGCTCACATTCTTCCTTGGTTTTCAAGTCAAGCAAATGAGAGAAGGGATTTTCATCTCTCAAGAAAAGTATACCAAGGATCTTCTCAAAAGATTCAAGATGGAAGAATGCAAACCAATCAAGACCCCAATGCCATCAAATGGACATCTCGACCTAGATGAGGGAGGTAAACCGGTTGATCAAACTCTCTACCGTTCTATGATTGGTAGCTTGTTGTACCTTACCGCATCTAGGCCCGATATCATGTTTAGTGTGTGCATGTGTGCTCGCTTTCAAGCGTGCCCTAAAGAACCTCACTTAAGTGCCGTAAAAAGAATCCTAAGATATCTTAAGCACACCCCAAGTATTGGTTTATGGTATCCTAAAGGAGCTAGATTCCAACTAGTTGGCTATTCCGATTCGGATTATGCCGGTTGCAAAATTGATAGAAAAAGCACATCCGGAGGGTGCCATTTACTTGGGAGATCTCTAGTATCTTGGTCATCTAAAAAGCAAAATAGTGTGGCTTTGTCCACCGCCGAGGCGGAATACATTGCCGCGGGGGCTTGTTGTGCACAAATCTTATATATGGAACAAACCCTCCTAGACTATGGAGTTGTTCTTGAAAAGGTACCACTTTTATGTGACAATGAAAGTGCCGTTAAAATTGCTAACAATCCGGTACAACACTCTCGCACCAAGCACATAGATATCCGCCATCACTTTCTAAGAGATCACGTTGCTAAAAATGACATATCACTAGAAGGTGTACGAAGTGAAAACCAATTAGCGGATATCTTCACTAAACCTTTGGACGAGGCTACCTTTTGTAGGCTAAGAAGTGAACTTAATGTGCTTGATTCAAGCAACTTTAAAAAATGAGCGCGTGTTGTCCCTTGCATTGCATTGTATCATATGTCATGTTTACTTTATCGCAATGCATTTAGGGCTTGGCTAACACGGTTACGATAACCCTCCTTTGGAGGAGTGAAGAAGCCTAACCGGGGATCAAACTTGACAAGCAACCTAGCTTTACTTTATTGTATTGCATTGCATATGCATGGTTGTTTGTTTGTCGTTCTTTTTCGGTTTAGCTTTGAGCAACCTCTGTGTTCGTCCATGAATAGAGAGAGCATTTGACGCTCCTAAAGGTCCAAAAACTCTATTGCATGGCCATACGTTGCTCCTCGGGTGTTTATTGCCTATTTTCGTAAAAACAATACTAGCCTAAGGCAAAATATTTTGAAAAATTTGAGGGTTTGAGTGAGGTCACTCATATCGGGTTCCAATTGGTGTTTATTTGTGTCTCTTTGAATTGGAACTTGATTGGGAGAAGTCGCGTCGAAGTTCGGAACGAAGAAAGGCGAAAAACCGTGACAGGACGCTGCACCGGACGCAGTGCTGCTTCACCACCGCGTCCGGTCCCGGTGTCCACCTGCGCGTCCGGTTTTCCAGAAGAACAAGTCCAGATCTAGGCACCGGACGCTGCACCGGACGCGCCTCTGACCACCACCGCGTCCGGTCCCGGCTATCACCACCGCGTCCGGTGCTCCGCTATGAAATCCCGAGCACTCAGCCATCGGACTCTGACCGCGTCCGGTCTGTTCACACCGGACGCGTCCGGTGACTCCAGGAGCTTACTGGAGTGTCACCGGACGCTGCACCACCGCGTCCGGTGATTTTCACCACCGCGTCCGGTGCTTCTTTACCGAGCGGATCTCGCCCTCATAAAACCGTACCGTTTTTCTTCGTTTTCTTTCTCATCGACTCGAATCCGCCGCCGCCCTGTCTCCGGTCGCCGACTCGCCGTATTACTCCCTCGCCGCCGGAGCCGCACCGCCCTCCTTCCTCCTCTCCAGCAGATCCCGCGCCACCAGCCGCGCCGCGCCCTGCCCGCACGCCTCCTCGCGCAGCGCCCGCGCCCTAGCCACGCTAAGCCCGCGCCTGCGCCACCTCCGTGCGCCGCCGCTCCTGCTCGCCGCCGGCGAACTCCAGCCCGTCCTCCAGTGCCTCACCTACTCCCACTTGCGCCCAGGCTCCTCAATCCCTTCCTTCGGCCGGCTATTGATCCTAGGGTTTAACCCTAAACCCTAACCTAGGGTTTTGTTAACCCTAACTTCGGTAACGACTCGACTACTTTACGATTTCGTTTCAATTCCTTTCATTCAATTGTTAGGGCTTGTCGATTGACCATATCAATTCCTTGATAATCTCGATTGGTCGTTTCAGTGCTCGATCGCCGAATCTCGGGAGTTCTCGCGAACTAGATCATCTCGTCCCTTCACCGTCGTCTCGTCGATCCGAGGTAGCTTAGCGTCGATTCCTTTCGTATCTTACGTGCTTGCTATCTAGGGTTTCGCATCTTTAGATATATATGCTTATTGTATATCTCCCTATTCCATACGTGCAGCGAGTCAGTCGGTGTGCCAGGTCTGATCTGTTTTGCTAAATCCGAGGCCAAGCCTGCGGATACGGATTGAGGCCAAGCCTCTCGAGTGTCAGTTCATCATCTCACAGAGGCTTTCAGGCAGTCAGTCAGCATGGTGCGTTGCAAGAACGCCGGTGGTGCTCCAGGTGACGGGGACAACAGTCCTCCCCGTCGTGATGAGATTGCGCGTGGTAAGCGCGTCAAGATGATGGCAGTCAAGAAGAAGAGGAAGACTCTTTCAGATGCAGAGGTCGCTCAGGCTGTGGCAGACGCCGCAGAGCAGGCAGAGAGAGGTGGCAGACGCAGTGGATTACACATAGGCGAGCGTCGCTTTCATCTTGAAGGTCGACAGCTCGGTACTGAGGCCACTGAGGGCACCGAGACTACAGCACCGACAGAGCAGATGTCAGTTGATCCTCCCTCAGAGCAGACACAGGCTACAGAGACTGCACCCGCTACGGAGGCTACCCAGACTGCTGAGGCTCCACAGGCCACTGAGGATACAGAGGAGCAGGCAGCTCAGTCTCCACCACGTCGCCGCTCCACACGTGCTCGTTCACAGGTGACACCCAGGGCAGAGGGCCCGCGTCGTGGAGCACGACCTCCTCCCAGGGTCAGAGGGTCACCCCCAGTCGTGCACTTAGACCTGAGAGGTGCTTCTTCACGTCAGGTGAAGAACTTGAGGTTTGTGGAGGTCAGCCGGTGGTTTCCACCTGTCAGAGATCCTAGAGCTTCAGAGGGTTTCTATACACCACTCCAGGAGGATTTCTACAGGGCCCTAGTCGACAGTGGCATAGCTTTCAGACCTCAGAGGGTATGTCGACTAGAGGCATTGGTTGATATTGTGGGAGAGCAGCTCCGTCCTTACCTGTCCTATATGCCTGGATTGTCAGATCTACTTGGACGGACAGGTGCTTACTGCGGCACATGGGTCAGGGAGTTCTATGCTTCTTTGTGGATTGATCCTGCCCATGAGTTTATTCACTTCGCATTCAGAGGCCGCGACCACAGACTCTACAGCTCCAGAGCCCGTGAGCTCCTCAGACTACCTGCTTCTGACACGAGGATCCACTAGCTGTGCTATGGCCAGACCACACCTCCCAGACGCCCTCACGGCGGTTCAGTGCCACCCACCGACCTGGTCCGACCCTGTTTTCGCGAGCCTTTTGGCGAAGGGTCACGTCGTACACCTGCCAGCCTAACACCTCTAGCCCGAGTTCTGGATGCTATACTCAGACGCACTCTACTGCCCAGACTTGGCTACAGAGAGGGACTGACGAGGATGCAGCTTTGGGTTGTGTACCACCTCCTTACACAGCAACAGTTTGATATCTGGGATCTCATCCTGAGTGAGATGGAGGACACCATTGCTGAGGGCTTCAAGGGTAACCGTCAGCTTCCTTATGCCCACTGGATTTGCTACATTATCAGATCTGCTATTCAGATGCCACCAGAGATCAGGGCAGAGATTGCCAACACCACTACAGCATTCCCTGACTATGACATCAGACAGCTATGGGCTTCAGTTACCAGAGAGCAGGCTCCAGCACCAGGACAGCGTGAGCGCCCTGAGGTTCCTGAGACAGCAGCTGAGCAGGACGCTAGAGTTGACGAGCTTGCCGAGGCAGAGCTCGCAGACCTTGACACTCAGCCTGCTGAGATACCTGAGGATGTTACTTCTGACAGCACCGATGAGGATTATCAGCCCATCCCCAGGTACCGGTCTCCTCGGTCTCACGACCACGAGGCCGGTGGATCTGGCTCAGCCTCCCGCTCAGACCCAGCCATGGTGGCTATACTTGAGAGGTTGACCCAGGCTCAGGAGCAGCAGCAGCAGCAGATACAGCGCCAGGCTCAGGATACAGCTGCCGCACTAGCACAGATACAGGCTCGCCAGGACGAGTTCCAGAGACAGCAGCTAGAGATTCAGAGGCAGCAGGTTGAGATGCAGCGACAGAGTCAGCAGCAGTACATGGACCTTCTGCGGCATCTCATCACAGTTGGGGTTCCTCCGCCTGCATCCATCATGGCTCCGGCTTTGCATTCCAGCGGTCCTTCTAGTCAGACACAGCCGAGCATACAGTTTACATCTCCACAGCAGCAGGTTCCCCAGTCGTTTCAGTCCCCGAGCTTCACACCTATCCATACGGGGTTCACACCGTCAGACCAGACTCGCCCGCATATCCTGACAGGCACACCTATCGGTGACTTCAGTGCCACTTACAGCGAGTTGACTGGTCAGCCGACACCCTCGCATACGACTACGTTTCACACTTCGTCAGGGTTGTCAGCTTCCGAGGCAGTCGTTCCACCAGTGACAGGGACTGGGACTACAGAGACCATCCCTTCTTCAGTTGCCTCGACAGATCCCCCAGCTACTGGCGCACTTCAGGCTCAGGTCACTCAGACAGATCCACTTGTTACTTCACAGTCAGTGCCTGTTCCTGCTCAGACCCAGACCGCTACGCAGCCACGAGCTTCTTCAGAGGGTCAGCCAGATAGCTCGGACTCCGAGGATTCGCTTCACTTCGTGATTACTCCGCGCACCTCGGCACCCGACACGACTCCGTCTGTCCCCCCGTCAGATTAGATTAGTTTTTGGCGCTTGATGCCAAAGGGGGAGAGAGAGAGTAGTTTCAGGGGGAGTTTGTTAGTGGGTTTTCGTTTTTCGTGTGCTACATTCATGCATATCATGTTTATTTTCAGCACTGCATTCGTGTGACATTGTCGTCGAGTCGTAAAACTTTGAGTCTTAATGTCTTATTCGTCACTGTGATTAATATATGTCACCGTTTTAGCTATAGCTCTAAGGTTGTGCTTCCGTGCCTTACTCCGATTACTTATGAGCTATATCTTTATGTGTACTAACGCTTTTTGTCTTATCTTATGAAGTACACTCTTTTGGCTTGGAGCACATAAGCAATTCCTAACCCTTTATGCTTATTGTCTACTGCTTATGTGAACCAAGCATGCTCGAAAACCTTCACTCTAATCCATTGAAACTTAGTGTTGTCATCAATCACCAAAAAGGGGGAGATTGAAAGCATCTAGGCCCCAAGGTTTGGTTTCGGTAATTAATGACAACACTTTATTACCATGACTAACGTGTGTTTTGCAGAAACATTGGTAAGTTAGGTCATGGAGGTGATAACTGCTTTGAGCACTGTGGCTTCGTGTCCCTTGATGGAAATCGTTTCGGTTTTCAAAAGAGTGACGTCAAGATTAAGGACGGTTAGTTCCGGATGACGAAGTGTTGAGACACATTCGGAATAGTCGTTAGGATCTTCGTTTTTCTCTTTTGGCCGTACTATAAAGGGGGGCATGAATGGGTAGCTTGACCTAGGCGAGTCCTATGTTTAGGTGTGGTGCACACTTGTTAAACTTGGCGCTAGGCAACCCTAGATTAGCTCAAGGTTCAGTTAGAAGCAACTTGGTTGAAGTTGCGACGCGTTTCGACGAGTTTCGGGCTGTTTTCCAGGCACCGGACGCGGTCTTCGGGATCACCGGACGCGTCCGGTGTGTTCTTAACCGCGTTAGGGTTCGGCCCTGATCACCGGACGCGGTCCTCGCGAGGACCGGACGCAGTGGTCAGGGACCGACACGTGTCATCGAGAGAGAACGCCCGTCGGACGCGATACTGGACTTGATCGGCGAGTCCGGTGCGAGTCCAGTAAGGTCCAGAGAGGACCGGACGCGTCCGGTCTTCAGGCATCGGACGCGGCCTCGCGTCCGGTGTAAGTCCAGTAAGCTCCCTTGCACGTCGGACGCGTCCGGTGCTACCTGACCGGTGCGTCCGGTGGTTCGGTTTCAAAAACGGGTTTTGACCGTTACGGGGGACCGGCGCGTCCGGTGCGTAGCACCGGCGCGTCCGGTGACCCCGTGTCAGAAATAACGGTTCGTTTTCTTTGAGGGGTGTATAAATACAACCCCTCCACCTCTTTTAGAGGTCTCTTGCTCATTCAAACATCTGAGAAAACCCTTTAGAGTGCAAGGGAGTGCAAGAGCTCTAGTGAGGATAGATTTTTGAGAATCAAAGTTTGTGATTCCTCACTAGTGATTCGAGAGTAGCAAGTGTGCATCCACCTCCTCATTTAGGCTCGTTGTGGTCAAGTGAGAGTTCTAGCTTGTTACTCTTGGTGATCGCCATCACCTAGACGGCTTGGTGGTGATTGGGAGTTTGGTGATCATCCGGTGGAGCTTGTGGATGACCCAACTCAAGTTGTGAGCGGTTTTGGGTGATTCGCCGCGACGGAGTGTCGAAGAATCAACCCGTAGAGAGCACTTGATCCTTGCGCGGATCAAGGGGGAGCGACACCCTTGCGCGGGTGCTCCAACGAGGACTAGTGGGGAGTGGCGACTCTCCGATACCTCGGAAAAACATCGCCGTGTTCTTAGCCCCTTTACTTTCAAGCAATTACTTTCTCGTATTTACTTTCATTGCTTGTTTTACATTCCTAGAATTGCCATGCTAGACTAGGATTGGAAACTAGGGTGCAAAACTTTTTAACGGTAGACTCTCTAGGAACACAAGTAGGCACTAGGGGTGAATTCCGGCTTATAGGATTTAATTCTTGCAATTAATTTTTAGAAAAGCCCAATTCACCCCCCCTCTTGGGCATCTTGATCCTTTCATGTAACATTAAGATAAAATGGTTGCAACATATGTCTGAAACAGATGAAAATATTGGGAAAAGACACTTGCAACATACCTATGAAAATTTTGCAACATGTGCAACATCTAGAACACTTGAAACATGTGCTTTCAGCACAATGTCACTTTTATGCTTGAACGAATAGACGCTAGTCGTTGTGGAGCTCGACGCCGGTGCATCGAGCTCACCAGTGTAGCAGCAGTGCGGCCCTCTTGCGATTATCCAATGCCTGCTCGCGGGCTAGGTTCGCGACCATCAAGGGCGGCCTTGTTGCTGCTACTCCAGCGTTGTTGCTCCCTCGGTCGCAGTCGTCCAGCGCCATCCTCTCGTAAGGATGAGGCGCGACGCAGCTGGCAATGGAGTGCAGCGCGGTGGGGGGAAGTGCACGATGCGATGCAACGACGGGAGACGGGGCGCGGTAGGGAAGGGGGTGCAGTGGGGCAGACGGATGAGCGGCCCGAAAACACCGAGCCACGCTGCGATGGGCGGATGAGTGGAGTGGGGGATTTTTTTTAAAGATCGGTCCGCTGCACAGGAGGAGTCACATCCGACGGGACAAACACTCGTACCTGAGCATTCCGCTTAGATATACGTTATGTCTGGATACATTATAAAATAACGTATCTAGGAAAGTCAAATATCTTATAGTTTAGAAGGGAGTACTAAGGATCATTTTCGAGGAAACAAATATGCTTATGCGCAATAGTTTGGATATAGAAATGGGCTTGAGAGTTTGAGTTTTGCTTTGAGTTGGCTTTGATTGGTTTTAATTAGGCTGAGTCTTCAAATGCTTTACGCGGGTTTGGTTTCAAGCTAGGAATGGTTTGGATTGGACTAGTGTAGGCTCAATTGGCTTGGATTGAAATTGTTTCAACCCATAGATTCCTTTGGTTTTCTCAAAAGTTCGAAGACATAGTCCTGTAGCAAGTGTCTAGTCAAGCATGACTCCTCTCAATACCCAACCACGCCATTAGTCGCCGCTAAACGCTTGTCATCTCCGGTGTCGCCCGCCTCATCCGACCACCGTCACACTCTATTGCAGCTACTTCTTGCGGCCACGATGGCTACGCTTGCTGTCTCTTACACCACGGTGTCAGAGCTGATGTTGACCATCCATGTGCGTGTGGCAGCGAAGTGGGTGTGGTCGGCGACCGAAGTGTCATTCAATGACTCGTGTTGAGTTTGTCGGAGTAGTGCCCTGTCGTGTATGACATGGACCTTGAGGCTATCCGCACTCATGAACTTCTATATTCATCCTCTATACGTCCTAGTCAGCAAGATTCTCTCCTCTATACTCAATTCTCCTACACCCATCCATCCTCTATATCATCCTCTATCCACTCTATCTATTGTGGGGTCCACTTGTCACTTTATCTAAATATATCCATGTGTGATCTAGTTTTGAAGGATTTATTGAGACAAATTTAATGGTGCAATCGAAATTTAATTTGGATTTTTGGTTTGTGAGTTATAACATTTTTTCCTTTATTTAGCTAGTGGGGCCCGCCACTGCACACTATAGAGTAAGCACTGTACTACTCTAAATATAGAGTGAGAGAAAGGATAGAGTATCGTTTTAGAGTACCAAGTGCAGCAGTTTTTACTCTATATTCAGAGTACCCACTGCGGGTAGTCTGAAGGCAATGCCACGCCGAGGACTTCTTGATGAGGACATCGCCAAGATAGAGTCGAGGACGACTCCAATTCAAGAAGGAGAGGATGATGAGGACATCGCCACGCTGGACACACCGACGCTATGGTCTTCCCCAAGTTGCAATTCGTCCCCAACTCAGCTGCCACGTCACCCTCGGATTCAGCAGACACGTCGTCACTGTTTTGGTCATAACTCTCGCATACGACATCGAAACGGGGCGTTCTTGGATGCGTTGGAAAGGGGACGACGACGCCGTCGTTTTGGATCTGGTCCCAGCTCCAGAAGGTCCGTGGATCATTCTGTGTGACCACGGCAAGGTGCTGCGTCACCTATTTGGGCCAACTTGGCCATGTATCGTGTCGGGCCTTAAGCCTAAGTTGTGGGCGCCCAACCCCTGGCCGTCCTCAACCCTAGGTCGAGTCTTAGACTATAAAAACAACCGCCGCCGCTGCTAGACAATTGGGTTTTGTTTAGAGTTTAGTTTTCCATCGAGAAACTGAATCGTTCATTGTAACTGTGGTGACAAATCCTTTTACAGTGATCCAGGGCCCCTGTTCTTGATCTCCTCCACTGTGTCGATTAGTCCTTTGGAACCGAGTTCTTGAACCCTCAATTGATATTCGCATCATTCATATTTGCAATTTCAGATTGCGTGTTTTACCTTCTTGCTTGTGTTCTTCGATTCGCTTGCAGGAAAAGCCTTCTTGGCGAGGTCAATCAAGTTGTGCTTGGTTGATAACCAACGGAGCAGTGGTGTAACGGTTGTAGGGTTCGAATCGTGTCTGATTTGAAGCCGGATCGCCAACGTCGAGATCTCCACAAGTCGAACTTACCGGTTACCTCTCGGAAGATCGGGCCTGTATCTCATCACTTCTCTACGCTGGAGTCCTTGTATTTTCTTGAACTGCTAGAATTTCTCTTTTGTTTTGGTTCTTCGAAAACCCGTTATGTTGCTAGCATTTGTGGGTTCCGCCAATGCTCGCTGCTCTCATCTGTCGTAGTAGACGAAGCGCCTCTTGATTTGGTTCTAAAATACATCGTTTCTTGATTTCTCCCTTCAAAAGGGGAAAAAAACTCTTCTTTTTTTTTGTCCTAATTTGACTGAGCCCTTCCTATCTTTGCTTCTAGCAATGGGGAATAGTGGCGGATGCGGTGACAACATGCGTCCTCACCATCTCAACACTAGTGGTGGGCATCGAGGTGTGGTTGATGTCGCTGGACTCCCTCCGCAAGGTCATCGGCTGCCTCCTCGACATCAACTAGGAGGTTTTTTTTGGTGGGCCAATCCTCGGCTGCAAGGAGGACATCTCAAGAAGGACATCTGCAAGCGATAAGGCTGTTTGATAATATTAGAGTTCAGTGAAATCCAATTCGAAACACGTTTAGTGAGCCGAATGTACAATGTACGAGTACTAATGCCACAATAAAACCTGATAAGTTTATGGAGCTCGATGTTCAATTTGTAAGTAATAGGATCAGGAGGAAAGTAAAATTTACTCCATTGAGAAATTTAAGACCAAAGCACGTTATCATCATTGCTCTAGCTGTGTGAGGTTCAACTTTTAGGAACATTTTGGTTCACAAAGGCTGTGTTTAGATCCATTAAAATATGCACTATGCAAAAAAAGATTTCCCGTCACATCAAACTTGCGATACATATATGGAGTACTAAATATGGATAAAATCAAAAATTAATTGTACAGTTTGGTTGTACTTTGCGAGACGAACGTTTTAAGCCTAATTTGTCAATGATTAGACAATTATTATCAAATACAAATGAAATGCTACAGTGTATTTTAGCACTCCAAATTTTGGATCTAAACACAGCCGACCCAGAAACATAGCAACTCTGAAAACGTCCGACCCAGAAATGAACCCGACCCAGAAACGAATACGGGCGGAGTTGTTTCTTCTGAGTCGTGTTCAACTCTGAAAACGTCCGGAACCTGACAAATAAAGCAGCACACCGGACCGCAGACACCGAAGTCGGTGGCCTTCACGAAGCCCACGCCAGTTTACGCGATACAGTCACGCAATACTCATCGCTAAAGAAAACTCGTAACACTAGTGGAGGCAACAAAATCGCAGCACGAGGAAAAAAAAAGGGGAAATCCCCACCACCACATCCTGGTCTAGGGTTTGCGCCATCCCGAACCATCCGCTCGCCGCCGGACGCCGGCCACCGGCCACCGCTGCCGCCATGGGCTCCGGCGACGACGAACGCTCCACCTCCAAGCACCACCACCGCGACAAGGACAAGGACCGCGACCGCTCCTCGTCTCGCCACCACCGCGACAAGGAGCGAGACCGCGAGCGTGAGCGCTCCTCCTCGCGCCACCACCGCGACGACGGCGACCGGGACCGGGACCGCCACCACCGGGACAAGGACCGGGATCGAGAGGAGCGGAAGGAGCGGGAGCGGGAGGAGCGGAAGGCGCGGGAGCGGGAGGAGCGGGAGCGGGAGAAGGAGAAGGAGCGGGCGCGGCGGCGCGAGGAGAGGGACCGCGAGGAGCGGGAGAGGTCCAGGCGGCGCGGCGATGCGGATGGCGAGGAGGACGACGACCGGGACCGCAAGCGCCGCCGCCGGTCCTCGCACCACCACCACCGGGACCCGGAGCCGGAGCCGGCGTCGCGGGAGGAGGAGGAGGTGGACGCCGAGGAGGCTGAGCGCCAGCGCCAGCGGAAGAAAGAGGAGGACATGGAGGCCGAGCAACAGCGCCTCGACGACGAGATGGAGCGCCGGCGCCGCCGCGTCAAGGAGTGGCAGGAGAAGCGCCGCGAGCAGCAGCAGCAGGACGGCGGCGGTGCCGGTGGCGCTTCCGCTGCGGTGGCGGCTGAGGCCGATGGCGTCAAGGCGGCGGGGAAGAAGTGGACCTTGGATGGCGAGGAGTCTGATGAGGAAGGGGACAAGGAGGACGGCAAGAAGGTTGAGGAGAATGGCGGTGCTGGTGACATGGATGTGGATTTGCCCAATGGGGATGGCGATGCCAACGGTGGTGTTGGGATGGAGGAGGACGAGATTGATCCGCTTGATGCCTTCATGAACTCCATGGTGCTGCCAGAGGTTGCCAAGCTGGAGAGTGCTGCAGCAGAAATGGATACAGCTCCTGCTGCAGGTGGAGATGACAAGAATGGTAAGAGCTCAAAGGATGTTACTAGTAATGGGGATAAGAAAGGGTCAAGGAAGGCGATGGGGAGAATTATGCAAGGGGATGATTCAGACTCAGATTATGATGACGCTGATGAAGATGGGGCTGGAGAGGATGATGAGGATGATGAGGAATTCATAAAGCGCGTCAAGAAGACGAAGGTTGAGAAGTTGGCAATTGTTGACCATTCGAAGATTGACTACCAACCATTCCGGAAGAATTTCTATATTGAGGTGAAGGACATCTCCAAGATGACATCCGAGGAAGTGGTAGACTACCGGAAGCACTTGGAGCTCAAGGTGCATGGGAAAGACGTGCCCAAGCCAATAAAGACATGGGTGCAGAGTGGGCTGACAAGCAAGCTCCTTGACACCATCAAGAAGCTTGGTTTTGAGAAACCGATGCCTATACAGACACAGGCTTTGCCGATCATAATGAGTGGGCGTGATTGTATAGGCATCGCAAAAACAGGATCTGGCAAGACTCTAGCATTTGTTCTCCCAATGCTGAGGCATGTTAAAGATCAGCCTCCTGTTGTCCCTGGAGATGGCCCTATTGGGCTCATTATGGCTCCTACTAGAGAGCTTGTGGTGCAGATACATTCGGACATTAAGAAGTTCTCTAAGGTGCTTGGCATCAACTGTGTTGCAATCTATGGAGGCTCGGGAGTTGCGCAGCAGATCAGCGAATTGAAGAGGGGTGCCGAAATTGTTGTTTGTACACCCGGAAGGATGATTGATATCCTTTGCACTAGCAGTGGAAAAATAACTAACCTTCGGAGAGTCACTTTCTTGGTGATGGATGAAGCTGATAGGATGTTTGACATGGGTTTTGAGCCTCAGATTACTCGTATAGTTCAGAATACCCGGCCAGATAGGCAGACGGTACTTTTCTCTGCCACATTTCCACGGCAGGTGGAGATACTGGCACGCAAGGTGCTTACTAAGCCTGTTGAAATTCAAGTGGGTGGGAGGAGTGTCGTGAACAAAGATATCTCACAACTGGTTGAGGTGCGACCAGACACTGAGAGGTTCTTCAGGCTGTTAGAGTTGCTTGGTGAATGGTATGTTAAGGGGAAAATCCTTGTTTTTGTTCACTCACAAGATAAATGTGATTCTCTACTCAAAGACTTGTTCCAGCACGGGTATCCATGTCTGTCCCTTCATGGCGGCAAAGATCAGACTGACCGTGAATCAACTATTGTTGATTTCAAGAGCAACGTCTGCAGCTTGCTGATTGCTACTAGCGTTGCTGCTAGAGGTTTAGATGTAAAAGAACTTGAACTGGTTGTCAATTATGATGTCCCTAACCATTATGAGGACTATGTCCATCGTGTTGGTAGAACAGGGCGTGCTGGTAGAAAGGGCTTTGCCGTGACTTTTATTTCTGAGGAGGAGGAGCGGTATGCACCAGACCTTGTTAAGGCTCTGGAGCTCTCTGAGCAGGCTGTTCCACAGGATCTAAAAGCCCTGGCTGATAGATTTATGGCTAAGGTGAAACAGGGAACAGAGCAGGCCCATGGTACAGGCTATGGTGGTAGTGGTTTCAAGTTTAATGAAGAAGAGGATGAAGCACGGAAGACTGCAAAGAAGGCTCAGGCAAGGGAATATGGTTATGAGGAGGACAAGTCAGATTCAGATTCTGATGAGGAAGGGGGAGTGCGTAAGGCAGGAGGTGACCTGGCAGCACAAGCTATTGCCAATGCTCATGCAGCTGCTGCTTTGGTTGCAAACAAGGCTGCTAATAATGTTAATCAGCAAATACCAGGATCTGCGACAGTCCCCTTGATTCCTTTACTCGCAGCAACAAACCAACAAAATGATGAGGCCACTGCTCGGGCACTTCAGGCTGCAATGAACTTACAACAAAATCTGGCAAGGATACAGGCCCATGCAGTTCCAGAACACTATGAGGCTGAACTTGAGATTAATGATTTCCCACAGAATGCCCGTTGGAGGATCACTCACAAAGAGACACTGGCCCCTATTCAGGACTGGACTGGTGCTGCTATCACTACAAGGGGAACATATATTCCTCAAGGAAAAATTGTTGGTGCAAATGAGCGCAAGCTCTACCTGTTTATTGAGGGCCCGACAGAGTCGTCTGTGAAGAAGGCGAAAGCAGAACTGAAACGTGTCCTTGAGGATTGTGCCAACCAGGCACTTAATCTTCCTGGATCTGCTCAAACTGGAAAATACTCTGTTATTTGAGTTGCAGGGTAGATAACAAAGTGGCAGAGTATTTTTTAGAAGGTATGCATTCAATAAACTGAATATTAGCTACTGGTGTGTGGGCATAGTATACAAATTAGTTCCTTCTGTTACTTCAAGCTGATTTCTCTGGGAACACTTGTCATGGTCATAACATAACCAACTGATGCTTTTCTCATTTCTGTCTTATATTTGGCATGACATTATTCTGTTCTATGCTGGGTTTGCTTTATGTTTGTTGTTACTGACAGCTTTCTGATTTTTGTTGCAGCTTATAATGGTTTGCAGACTGCAAAGCCTTCGACGGATTGCTAGATGCACTTGCTGTCTCCAGCCTTTTATTTTATTTGATACTATTTTATAAGGCAGCTATGGTTACTTAATGTCACATGATTATTATGAAATTGTCGCGGTATTTTGGCAATTTCTACTGATGAGTTTTCATTGCCTTTGGACAGAAGGCTTAGAACACTGGCGGTGACCAAGTGCTGTAATGTGAAGGATGGCGGCCAGCTTTCTGGTGCGGTTTTGAAAGTGCTGGTTGTGTTATGACACCTTGAAAACTGATCTTATTATTTGCTTGTTTATGGATAATGTTCCCTTTTTATGAGAGGCAATACAAAGTTTGTGTGACTATGGTCTAATTAATCCAGGTGTACATATTGATTTGCCTATTGGGAAGCTGAGAAGCTATTGTTTTCTCTGTTGGTTTGGTCCTATTTACCCTTCATTACTTGTGTGCTCTGTTTAGTGTTTTTTTATCTGTTTAAAAAGGTGCAGTGATGTTCTTGTTTTGGTCTTCAGATGCACTGTTGTTACTGTTGCAAGCGGAGGGCACCTTAGGTATGTCTGAGCTGCGGCTGGTCTTGGTGGTGGCTGAGGTGGCCAAACTTCTTGCTCATATGTTTCAATTGCTGTAACTTCTTTCGTTTTCGACCTTATCGAATGAAATGGGGTGCTACTTAGGAAAAATAGATGAACTGGTAAGATTTGGCCTGGTTTCCTGAAACTTAAGAAAATGTGGATGATCATGGGGCAGTTTTACCTTTCTATCGTTCTATAATGTGCTTGTGCGCTTGAATGGTGTATGAAATGGAATGCTTGGGTCCTGATGAGCCACCTATATATTGTTTTCCATGAGCAGCATGCTTGCAAAGTAATGTTTCAGTCACTTCGGCTAATCTGTCCTTAAGTGTGCCTGCTACGCTGCTCATGTACTCTTTTGGTGCTTAAAAAGAACAGATAAACCGGTAAGATTTTCTTTCCTGAACCCGTGGAAATAGGCCAATTCTGCTTTTCATCATGTCATATGATGTGCTGCGTGCTTGAGCAAGAATGTGAAATTGCATGCCTGAACTCTGATGAGTGATGAGCAGCGTTTTATCTGACGATACGGTCTTTTATGTTTGCTGTGCTGTTCCTACTTTCTGACCTGTGTTGACAACAAACTATGACAGCACCGCAAGAGGATATGAAAAATCAGGCGCTCACGTTTTGCAACTTGTTTCTGTTTCCTGGTCAGGGGGCCGTAAGGTTATTATAACCGAGCGAAGACCTCTCCAGTAATATATTTTTGTGTGTCTGCGTACTCGAGGATACGGGGTCTGGATTTTTCAGTCCAATTCAAGGTGCCAACAAATTGCACGGTAGTTTAGATTAGAGGGGCCGAATTGAAATCTACTTAATAAATTAGGCTATTTGGCTTGGAATTTGACATTCCACCATTTTTCAAAATTCACGTATAAACTTATCTTAAATTCATAAGGTAGGAGATGAAAATTGATTCTATAGGTTATTATCATACATCTACTTTGCATTTATAACACGCTCCTTAACTCACTCCCATACGGTAGAAATACAACAGATAAGAATCTATCTCGTATAGTCAACAATAATATACAAATATAATTCATATACAACTATACTAGCTTAAATAATTTATGTCTAAATTATGATTATTAAAATAAATCCAATTCCAGGATCCAAACGGGTTCTTTAATCAGAATGGTACGCCAAAAATAAGTTGATATACTTCACGTACAATTCATTTGTAAATGAGTCGCACTTAAAGAGTAACTCGAAAATCCACCAAAGCACACGAAAGAGACCTCTAGCATGTCGTTGAACTCTCTCCCAGCCTCCCTGGCGCCATGAGCGAGAGCAACAAGAACTCAGCTATGGGAGAGGCAGCTTCCGTGTCACCGGTGCTGGGCCGCAAGCCTGCAGTCGAGGCTAGCTGAATTAGGCCCATGGGCCGACGCCAACCCTAACCAACGCAGGGAAAGGAGAAACGCCCCAAAGGCCGTGGCGACTTGCTCGACCGGTTCAGTTCAGCGGCGCCGTCGTGCCTCGACGACGGCGGGAGACGCCGCAAGCAGGTGAGACGGGCGGTGACTAGCGGGCGCGTAGGCCGGCGTCGGCCCCGCAGCCGCGGGGTAGGGTGCGTCGACGCGGGGGACTGCGACTTCGGGGGGATTGACTCTCTTCGCTGTGAGCAAACCAAACCCAAATCCCTCTCTTTCTTCCGTCCTCCCTATCCACTTGATTTGGTTGCGGATTTCTTAGATGCGGCGTCTTACTGACCGGAATTATCCATCCACCTGCGGTCTGTTCGATTAGGTTCTCTCTCTTCTTCTCCGGCGCGTGCGCGCGGGATCGAAAGGTAGGGCTCGGGAGCAGCAGCTGCGGCATGGACTACACCAACGCCATCCACATCATCCCGGACGCCGCGGGCCCCGACGCCTGGACCAACGCGGCGCCGTCCACGGGCGGGGACGCCGCCATCTGGGCCACCGAGGACGACTACCGCCAGTGGAACGCCGACCCGGGCTACGGCGACCGGAACCCGTCCTCGCGGGCGGGGAGCGAGCAGCCGCCGCCGGGCAAGAAGGCTCGCGGCGGGGGCGGGGGCGGGGGCGGCGGCAGCGATGGCGGCGGCGGGAGCAGCACGAGCAAGTCGCGCGCCATCGGCAAGATGTTCTTCAAGACCAAGCTCTGCTGCAAGTTCCGGGCCGGGACCTGCCCCTACGTCACCAACTGCAACTTCGCGCATGGCATGGAGGAGCTCCGCAAGCCGCCGCCCAACTGGCAGGAGATCGTGGCCGCCCACGAGGAGGCCACGGAGCAGCGGGAGGAGCACCAGATCCCCATCATGACCTCTGGAAGTGTCGTCGCTGGAGACGGCGGCGGTGGCAGCTCGCAGGGGGGCAGGGCGTACAAGGGCCGCCACTGCAAGAAGTTCTACACTGAAGAGGGCTGCCCCTATGGTGATGCGTGCACCTTCCTGCACGATGAGCAGTCCAAGGCGCGGGAGAGCGTGGCCATCAGTCTCTCGCCCACGGTTGGTGGTGGGGGATACAATGCTGCTGCCTCTGCCAATGGAGTGATGGTGCAGAAGCCGTCCAACTGGAAGACGAGGATCTGTAACAAGTGGGAGATGACTGGATACTGCCCATTTGGGAGCAAATGCCACTTTGCTCATGGTTCTGCTGGTGAGTCTCAGGTTCATATGTGCCTTTAATCATCAGATTGCTATACTTCCTGCTTCATCAATTTAGGACCTGATTTATCCAATTATGATTCGTCTTTCTTTCAAGTAATTTGTGCATGATACTCTGTTAAAGTGAACTTCTGGTAGAAACATTGTTCACTGTAGTCCTTAATGTTAGCCATGATATTAAGTTTCATAGGTTGGGTTATTGACGTTGTTTCATAGTTAGTGACAATACATGGTTGTATAATTTGAAATGTTGTTTCGTTGAATTAATTTTGAGTTGTGTGATGGAAGTTTATGCTATGATTTCTGAAATGCTAATGAATTGCCAGAAAAAAAAAATCTGTTGGGGTTATAAGACCTTTGTGGTTTCTGGAGTAAACCATGCTGGTTTATGTAGTTTCTTCATAGTAGTATCTCTGATTTGAACTACTGTTTTGTCAATTATTTTTCAGTCATGTATGAGTGGAAGTATATGCTATGATTCTCAATACCCTGATGAATTCCTAGATGAATTATGTTTGGGCTGTGAGATGTTTATGGTTTTTGAGTGAACCATGCCGGTAGGTGTAGACATGTAGCATATACTGAATTCTTGCGGGGTTTTGTTGGTTTCAAAGTTTGTGATTGCTGAGTGAGGGTGTGTCATTGATCAGAATGTAGTTCCATAGTCTGCCTTTCGTTTCAGATTTTGTGCACATTATGCTGGGTTGGGTTCAGTGGCAGCAAAATAAGCTTGTCCGATAAAGCTTTCTACATACTGGAAGGTGCATCGTTGTCCTGCAAGCTGTAATGCAATTATTCATAAATATTTCATAAAATTTTGCCTTTGTCTGTGTCAAGTTTTCATTTATGTTCAGCCAATGAGGTATTCGGTGTTGTACAAAAAGTATCACTTGCCGAGTTACCTGCCTTTGAGGGTTTGTGTTTGTGCTTGTGCCGCTTCAAGGTCAGCTATGGACATATGGTATTTCTGTTGCAGTTTTCATTTTGTGCTGCCTTAAATCGGCTATGGACATTTAATATTGCTGTTGGAGTCCATCTTGCATAACACATTTCGGTTTCATGTCTTGCCTGAGGTGATCCTTTGAAAAGGATAGTTTTCATTGCAAATGCTGCAGTCAGGTGGATGGTTGGTGCTTGGATCATGGGCAACTCTTTTTTTTTATACACCAAGTACATGAGGTGCGATTTCAGCGCGACTAGGCATGAGGAGGGAGACGTTAGCCTCGATGGGCAAGTGGTGGCCAAGAAGGATACTTTTCGGTATTTAGGGTTGATACTACAAAAGGATGGAGACATTGATGAAGATGTTAGGCATAGAATTTCAGCCGGCTGGTTGAAATGGCGTCAAGCTTCTGGCGTCCTGTGTGACAAAAGGGTGCCTCAGAAGCTGAAAGGTAAGTTCTATAGGACGGCGATTCGCCCGGCGATGTTATACGGTGCTGAGTGTTGGCCTCCAAAAAG
The DNA here is from genome assembly GCA_022457205.1 of Saccharum spontaneum. Classification (NCBI taxonomy): domain Eukaryota; kingdom Viridiplantae; phylum Streptophyta; class Magnoliopsida; order Poales; family Poaceae; genus Saccharum; species Saccharum spontaneum. The sequence continues at coordinate 9,148,518 of CM039606.1, read as the reverse complement.
GCGACATGTCCAGCAATTGAGTGTAGCAGAGATGCGTATGTTGCGTTGGTGTTGTGGGCACACAAGGAGGGATAGAGTCCGGAACGATGATATTCGGGATAGGGTTGGGGTGGCACTAATTGAGGAGAAATTGATTCAACATCGGTTGAGATGGTTTGGACATGTTCAACGGAGGCCTCCTGAGGCGCCGGTGCGTAGTGGGGTTCTAAAGCGGGCCGATAATGTAAAGAGCGGTAGAGGTCGACCTAAACTAACTTGGGACGAGTCTATTAAGAGAGACCTTAAGGAGTGGAATATCTCTAAGGATTTAGCTATGGACAGGAGCGTTTGGAGACTGGCAATCAACGTGCCTGAACCGTGACCTCTTTCTGTCTTGTGTCCTTTATGTCCCTTTATGTGTCTCCTTATTTCTCGTCTCTTTTGGGTTTTATCTCTACCCTACCCTAACTTGCTTGGGACAAAAGGCTATGTTGTTGTTGTTGTTGTTGTTGTTGTTGTTGTTGTTGTTGTTATTTTTAATACACCAGCTAGTTCAGAACTTCATGCCATACAAGTTCTTTGTTTTGATAAAAGTCTTAACATGTTTTAGCTGTGATTTCAGAACTTCACAAGTATGGAGGGGGCCTTGTGGACATAGATGGCAGGGACATTGCGTCCACTCCTGATTCGAAGCAAGCTGGTGCTTCTGCTAAAGCTCCTGCAGAGTCTGCTGCTGCATCCACTGCGATGCCCCCTCATGCGGACGTGTACCATCTCGGCATCCAGTCGCAGCGCTCCACTATCGTCAGCCAGAGATCAGGCCAACTGCAAAGGCCCATTCAGAAATGGAAGGGCCCTGACAAGATCAGCAGGATCTATGGTGATTGGATAGATGAGAATGAGTAGGAAGGATCTATGGTATAAGGCCAAAGGGAGGCTGTTAGTATCTGTCCGACTCTGCTTCAGCTGGTGTAAGTTTACCAGGCATAGAAAGATCTAGTTAGCATTGCAAAACCTTGTCTCGACACAATGCAGGGTGTTTGTCTTATGTTATGTTTCTGCATGTCCTGCTGTTGTCTCTGTTGTAAGCTTGCTTAACAGCTTAAGTCAAGATCAACTTTGCAAGATCTATATTGGGAAGGTAAACTGCTGGAACATATGGTCACTTTCTTCCGTGGAACTCAGTCTCATTGCTATGTTTGCGTAATTTGTGTGCTAGAGCATATAGTTCAAAGTCATGGTGCATCCTGTACAGTTGGCTGAATGCGGATTGTTCAGGTGCGTCCGTGACATTATGTTTGGTTCTTGTTTTCGGGCTATTGGGCCAGACACCCAAGCCTTGCTCTGTGGCCCATTGAGCAGTGCGTTCTGTACGAAACAGCCAAAAGGACCAATAAACCGAAACGATAATGCTTGAGGTCTGGATGTCAGGATGCCTCCTTGCTGGGCCTGCGGACAGGTGGCCTAGGCAACTGTAGCAGTCCGTTTCAGGACTCCTATCCGGACATTTGAACGGCCCGACTTTTTCATTCCGGATTGTTCTGCTGCCCCACATGTTTCTCCCGTTCTCCGCGGCCGCACAATGAACCCGCGATGGCGCGCTGCCTCCTCGCGGCGTCGCTCCTGCTCTCGCTTGCCTGCCCGGACTCCACCACGTCACCGCCCGCCACCACCGCGTACGACGAGCTCCGCCTCTAGGGCTTCTCGCACGACCTGCTCCTGGCCAACGCACGTGCCTACACGCTCGACGCCAGCTCTGGGGACTTCACCGTCGACCTCCACTCCAGCTGCCGCATCGTGTTGCCCGTGGGGAGCTACCTCGCCGCCTTCAACGACCACCTCACGTGCCGCCTCGACGACCGCCGCATCTCGGGCCTCGATGACATCCGCGTCAGGGCCTTTTTCCGTTGGTGATCCATCACGGGCACCGGCGACCTCATTTCACTCTGTGGCGTAGAGCTCTGCGCCGGTGTAGAGCTCAAAACGATGAGCTCCATTCGTCCAAGCAGCAAGGTGACATTGCGCTGAAAGCGCATGTTGCAAGCGTATGTTTCAAGTGTTTCAGTTGTTTTAGAGGTATGTTGCAAGAGTTTTATATGGATGTTGCAAAAATAGATTGAGATGTTGCATATGTTGCAATGATTGTACACTTATGTTGCAAACGTTTGTTCCCAAAGTTTCATCTATTTTTTTCAGACGTATGTTGTAAGTGTGTTTATCTAGATGTTGCTTATGTTTCACACATATGTTGCTAGTGTTTTATATTTCACACATAGGTTGCAATGGTTTTCAAGTGTTTAATGTGTTTTTTGCAAGTGTTTCAGACGCATGTTTCAAATATTTCATCTGTCTTCATATGTATGTTGCAAGTATTGTATCTGGATGTTTCAAAAATAGATCGGTTGTTGCATCTCTCTCATCGCCTTCTGCTGTCTCGCCTCGGTGTCTCCTCCTTTTTTCTCGATGCTGGTGATGTTCGGGCGGCGTGGGCCTGCGTGGGGCAGGCGGCGTTGGTGTGGCAGAGTCGTTCAAGTGGCGCGGAGCCTGAGCAAGTAGGGCATGCGGCACAGAGCAAGCTCGGGGCGTGGGAAGTAGCGGGCGGTGCGGGTGGGGTGCGAGTTGTTCGAGTGGCACGGAACCCGAGCGAGCGGGGCATGTAGCACGGAGCAGGCATGGGGCGCGGGGAGCAGCGTCCGGACGTGGGCCTAGGGTCAGACATCCAGGTGCTAGCTTGTCCTCCTAAAAAGCGCTCTACATCTTCTAGAGAGAGGTTGCACTATACTATTAACCGGAAAGAATCAAATTGCACAAATGTCATCTTTTGTCAAGTGTAGGTATAATGACAAACCGATAGCAACAAAGCATTATCAAACTGCTTGGTCGGAGGAATCTTCTTGCATGCGAAACACTTCCAGCTGCAGATTGGAATCTTAGCAGATAGAGCTTAGCGCAAACATTTAACAAACGTAATTGGAATTGAAGCACATGTGTGCACATATATATAATGCAAGTGATTGCTTCGAATAATCTTATCCAAAAAACTTATCAGGTGCACGTACGCAATATATACTTATATGTGACATTGCACTAAAGAAATGGCAAAAAGAACAAACCTTTTGTCCCGGACACTCCATTGGAGAAATCAAAAGAGTCCAAATTGCCGGATTGATCTGATTGTTAAATACTCCTGTTTTCCAATGTGATAGAATATTACGTGCATGGTAATAATAAAAAATACATCTTCAGTCAGGAATAAGATAAAGACGGAGTGCTGTACAAGCCATCATAGGAGTGCGCATATTTAATTTGGTTATTACCTTGAGTTAATTAACAGACAAAATCTAGTGAGAAGCGAAATAAAGTAAACTGAATTTTACAGGGGTAAAGAATGACCAGAAGAAGAGTAGAGTGATGATGGGAATTAGCCTAACCAGAGTGCAGAGGTATGATTGGACATGGACACAGGTCCTAAAAGGGTAAGGCCTTGTTTAGATGCTCGATTTGGGGCATCCTGAATTCACTGTGCTGTACTGTGATACACTGTAGTAGTTTTGTTTTTTATTTAGTAATAATTGTCATTAATTATGCTCAAAATATTCGTCTCGCAAAGCACAACAAAACTGTGCAATTAGTTTTTTATTTTATTTACATTTAATACTCCATGCATGTGCCGGTATTTTGATGTGATAGAGAATCTTCTTTTTGTATAGTAGAATTTGGAGGTGAATTTAGGGATGAATTTGGACGTCTAAACAAGGTCTAAATTCTATGCATCGGTTCCTTTCCTTTTTTTCATCTTTGCCGAGGGCGAGGCGACTGGATCGTTTCTTGATCGTCAAAGCAGTGCTAAGCCGCACTTGCTGAGAATTGAAAAGACAAAAGTAGTTGACGAAGATCAGTTATAGATATACACACGTAAGCGCCACGTAGGCGTTGATCGTGAAATGTGCAGCCACCAGCACGTAAGGGATGGCGTCGTCCGAAGAATTGACTATAGTATTTGCGGCGGACGGACCGGCCATGTATGGGTCGCAACCACCGCTGCTGTATCTCGGTCGTGTAGTCCGACGTGTGCCAGGTGATAACATCGAGGAAATTCAGAAGCTTCTGCCACCTAGCTGCATCCGTTTATGTGAGCCAGCTCCTACCCTAGCAGCTGGTCGCCTGGTCTCTCAAGACTCGCTCTCAGCTAGCCTGTCGATGCTACCTATGCCAAATTGCCAACGGTTGGTCTTCACTACTGGGAACGCCCTCTTTGCCGACAGCTTGAAGCTGTCGGCGAAGGCCTTAATCCTGTCGGCAAATGTTTTGCCGACAGGGTTTCTCTTATCCTGTCGGCAAAGCCCTGTCGGCGAAGTTGTTGTCGGCAAATGTCTCTTTTCCGACAGGCATGTTTGGTCTGTCGGCGTTGTTTCACCGACAGCCACGTGTTCAGTCGGCGAAGGAAACTGCGCCGTCAAGACGGCTGCCGTCTCTTTCGCCGACAGCCACCTGTAGGCTGTCGGCAAAGGCTTCGCCGACAGCCTCTGTTATTGTCGGCAAAGGCTTTGCCGACAGTACTCCTGGGCTGTCGGGAAAGGCTTTGCCGACAGTACCTGCCGGGGCTGTCGGCAAAGCCTATGGCAGATGCTGTCGGCAAAGAAAGGCTGTCGGCAAAGGTGGCATTCTCGCTGGGAAAATGCCCAGCTTTACCGACAGCATTGGCCTATGCTGTCGGCAAAGCTGGGCAATATATTTTTTTTCTTTTGTTTTTGCTGTTTTCTTGCATTTAAACCACATTTATCGCATATATATACCACAGAACCACATTTATTCACAACAATATAGCATATGAACCACATTTGTGCATCGAATTCGGTCTCAACGTGAATCCACACATCAACGCCGTCAAATCCATCGATACATGTCCAGAATACACATAACGTCGCGAAACGAGTATATACATGTCCAACATACACATAGGATGTCCAAAAGTTCATCAGTACTGGTCCAGGGGTCTAACAATGTGGGTAATAACACAACATATTTAGGAACAACGGATGCATGCCAAAAATCAGTATAACGGGTCAATCAAATGGCAGGAACTGAATTCATGGCTAATCCCAACAAAGAAACAGGTCACTTGCCAGGAAGAGCATTGACACCTTTATAGAAGAAACTGGATCAGAAATAAATAATATGTTGCCAAATTCACCGTACGTCAGTTCCTTTATGAAAGGTCACCAAAACAACTACCTATAAAAATGCACAGGTTATACATGGTAGGCTATACACCAGTACTTTAGGGAGAAAAATATAAAAGTGCAGTTCTCTTCTTAATATAATGATCATTCTTTTGCTTTTATGCTTAATGCAAGCCAAAAAAAATTATCTATAGTTACAGTATTGCGATACGGACCAAATGGCCAGGACCATTGTTAATTGTTACAGTTACAGTTCAGACAAAAGAACCTTTATGTTGTTAGATTTCAAACCAACAATCAAGGTTGCTGTGAAAAAAAAATTCAAGGCTATAATGATAGGTTACAGTTACAGTTCAGACAAAAAATCAAGGCTGCCACCAACAATCAAGGTTCTTCTGTGAAAGGATATCCACCATCAGTGGGTATAAGCAATTCAGAACAGAGGTATGTAATAACAAGTTAGTTCAGGCATTCATGAGGAACGGCGACGGAGATTCGTGTATGTGATCAGACCAGTGTTTTTTGTATTATCAAAAATAATGCGCAAGCAGTATGGTCACTATACAATTAGCACAAAGACAAAACTGTAATGCTGCAAGTCTTCAGGATTCTTACTAAGCAACATACAATTGGACACAATGTTGTTTTTTATAAAAAAATCTGACAAGTGGAAAGTTTGCAAAGGTAAGTGATAATACATGTAGAACTTGTCAGACCATGATGCATCCTAACATAGAGCAAGAGGGAAGTTAACAGGCTCAGAACTATATATGAATCGTGCTGCACAGATATTGTATCAAATTAGACAAAAGGAGCTATGTGATGTATGAAGTAATTAAGGATCCCAATGGCCAACACTTAACTGCCTTGTTTCTGAATCATTCTGAAAAAAGAACGGAAGACACTACAGCACATCCCATTATAGGAGGCGTTTACAAATGCCTCCAAAAATGGTCAAAACGCCCTTAAAGACCTTTTGCGGCATTTATTAAAACGCCGCCTAAAACATAGAAGTAAAAGGTCTTTTGAGGCGTGTTTCCAAAATGCCTTTTAATATCAACATTTAAAGGCACTTTCTGACTGCCTAAAATACTATTTAAAGGCGTTTTGTACAACACCTGTAAATATTAATGCAAGCATTATTAGAAATGCCTCCAAAATCAAGCTATCCATATGGAACTGCTAGCAATATAAAATCAGCACAATCTATTATCAAATCGGCGCAATCCAATAAAAAATGAACCAATGAGAGGACACATTAACACTCTACATCCAAATCATTTAATCTTTCAGACATACATAGTTATATGTTGTAATCAGACACAATTATAAGGTAGAAAAATAATAAATATCCATCTCCAAATGATGTTCCTCAGCCCTGATGCTTAGTTCCTCACTCCTGAAAAACAATAAATAAATATCCAAATGGTGTTTTCGTATTTGGTGACAGAAAAATCAGAAGTACTGCATTAGCATAGTATGCATGAGGCTTTATTATGCTTACCTTTCCCACTTGAAAAGTTCAGTGCCCTGGTCATCCATCAATGGATGATCAGAAAAGAGATCATGTAAGGAAGGAATCCCTTTAATGAAATTGAAACACAAAGATTTCAAAGCTGAAAAGAGGCAGTCACTAATAGCAGTAAGGCAAGTATGCAAAGAACTCGTACTGTTAGGCTGACTTAGTCCGCAACATAACAAAAAAAAACACAGAGAATCCAACGTTAATTACAAGTCTCACTAGTATATTGCCCGTGCTAACACTACGACATGTTTCGTAATGCAAATCAAACAAGCAAAAGGCAATAAATATCTTGGTATTCAAGAAGAGAATGAGATATTAAGGTTCATGTAAACAGATATTAAATCCTTGCTACTGGTCAACACATAAAGGATACTAACTCCTGAACTGGTTGTCTAGAGTTGCATCTCCGAGATCTAATACCACTGCTAGGGGGTCATACCAAATCTGAGAAATATATATACTGATGGCTTTGATATGTGCATCAATGCAACATTCGTGAAACCATTTCAATGAATGAATTTGGCAATGAGCTTGATCTGAATGGACGAAAGGTAGGCCAGGGGTAGTAGCGGCATGTTTATTTTTTTCGTCAGATCAAGATAGCATGCATACACTGGGAATGTAAACATACCTGGCTCTACTGCTATCTCGAGGAGTACAAACGTGGATTCCCAGCAACGCAGATCAGCAATGGATGGAAGTTGCCAATACGATGTGTGGTATCTGCACCTGCATAGCATAAAAGATTCTTATTTCTCCTTTTTTACATTACCTTGTGCAAAGTAAAAAAAAGCATCAAAGCATGAATCTACGAGTAAACCAACATTTTTATGTAAGATGTATCTTCCGATGATTGAACAAATTTATAGTCGGTTTAAGACTGCAATGACTATACATATCGAATAAGGGTGTGTACCAGACATATATACAACTAAAGCCAAGTGCTCCTAGCATAAAGCTCAAGTCAGCTGGGAGCTCCTTGTTGCTTGCAAATAAATTGGCAACATATTGTCCTGCTAACTTCAGCTTTAACTTAAGTTCCCTGGCCGGCTGGAGGACAGGGAAGTAGGGGCAGCCAGCTGGTGACGCGTCTCATCAAAGCATCCATTGCTCACCTCTAACAAATAATTATTTCTGCAATTACAGCAAGGATAAGGTATCCTATCCTACTGTGCTGAAGTAGCAAAGGCAAATTCTACGAAGTTACAAAGGCCTTAATCAAGCTCAACTGGCCACTTTAAGACGCAACTATCAAAATCATCTTGTTACAGAGTTAGACTCGACTAAGGAAACTCATGAACACTTTAAGTATTACCTAGGCATTCTCATACACTACTTGTCCATAGTGACTGCAACACTATGTAAATCTCACTACAAAGAAAATAGGTTGCCTAATGCTGAAAAGGAGAAGACGAGAACACCTATCAAAACTGAACAATCATGTGCAGTATACATTGTGATCACATGTGGAGATGTCTGGGTTTTGAGCATCTGACGTCGCAGCTTGCTCCAAACTTTCTCAAATTTTTATCGTAGCCTCCACATGCGATAACATGACACCCCGACAAGTTTCATCATTTTCTGACTTCGTTTGGATTTTATATAATTAAAAAACACTTCTACCACTCCTGGATGGTCGTGTTACGTGGACATGGACTTTGAACTTTTGGGTGAGTTTTTGGACACCGCCTCAAAACACACTCTCCAACATGAATATCATTTTTCGAATGGCTACGTTTCATTATTTCATGCACCTGCAGTTCAATTTTGGATTATGCGAGAAAATTCAAGTAAACAAAATAAATTAACAAAATATAGCAAAATGTTATAAAAAGGGCCCAAATTAGAACATATGCTTGTAAACAATATAATTAGGCCATATAAAAAGTTTGAAGTCAAAATTCAAAAAAAATGCAAACTCTTTGCCGACAGCATGGCTAGGCTGTCGGCAAAGAGATATCTTTGCCGACAGCATAAAGACGTGTTGTCGGCGAAGTTAACGGCGTCTGTCCACCGTTTTCCCCAGTCAGTTCTTTGCCGACAGGATTTCTTTGCCGACAACAACACTATCGGCAAAGATATCCTTTGCCGACAGTGTTTGTTCACCGACAGCAGGGAGCCTATGGGCTGTCGGCAAAGACTTCCTTCGCCGACAGCCCTGGGCCTGGCTGTCGGCAAAATGTGGGGCTGTCGGCGAAGTTCCTTTCTCCCGTAGTGCTTAGCGTGCATCTAAGGGCATGTTTCGTTGCTTATAATACTCCCTCCGATCTTGAATTTAAGTTCATCATTTGGACTGCATACAGGTATCAACGTTGGCGCGTACAATGACTATATTGCCCGTCAAGTATCCAGGGCAATATAGTAATTGGAATCTAAACTATCTAAGGGCCCAAACAATGCATGATCACAACCACATCTACTCTGTAGTATTTAATTATCTTGTGGCACCTAAATAACAACCTAAAGGAAGGTAAAGAGCACAACACAAAGCAATGCAAGAATGTAGGTGCCGAATGTAAGGGGTTAGAGAACGCAAACTCCCGCATGACAATGTTTTTAACAAGATATCAGAAAGCTCACGCTTTTCACTAGTACTTGTTGGAGATCCTCACAAGCATGCCCTCGCAAGGGCCAAGCTCCCTATCGTGTAGCTCCATGGATAGCTCACACGCAAGTCGCCTCTGCCAAGCCTCTCCTTGACCGCTCCCTGCTGTCTTCGTCATGTAGTGCTTTGACCAAAATGCTGAGGGCCTCTCCCTTGTAAACCATAGGAAGCCACTCAACAAACATGGTTGGAGTGATTTTGCAAGACTTACAAGCTCCGAAATGAACAACCTTAGTGCGCGCAAGCACTTATAGCCAATTGGTAATGCAAACCTCACTAAACTATAGGCCTAAACCTAAACTAAAGAGCTAATCCCTCCTAAACTAGTCTAAGCACTAATCCTAGTGCTTTTGCTAATTGCTTAATCTTCTATTAAGCATATGTAGTGGCTAGAGCAATAAGAGGTGAGCCATGATCCATGTACTAATCCTAGGCCACTCTACCCTTGGAGTCAGTTGTGGTCTTGGTGAGGATACCAAGGATCCATGTACTTTTTAGTAGGCATTTTATGTAGTGTTTATGTATTTGTTTTTTTATATTTGGACATACTATTAAGGGGTCTAGAGACTAGTAGCTTGTGGGAGTCAAGTTGAGACCATTTGGATGCACACATATGATATACTGTCATGGAGTCAAGGCAATAGTGGTCCCATTGGATATGTTTTAAGCCTAAGATCTCGAAGTTGAATTGGACAAGATCAGACTTAAAACAAGTAGAAAATATGCACCGCATGATTGGGACCCTCCTAGTGGATCATATCAAGTGGCAATGTGCTGGAGTTCACCGTATGATCTGGAGTGCCTAGGTGGCACTTGATGGATCATCTAGTGAGGTTGTGATTTTTACTATGTGTTAGGAGGCCAAGGTATTGTAGTTCATCGTATGATTCAATGTACCTATGGATGGGGTACTCAATAGATCATCCAGTGATAGGTTCTCTCGACATTATGTTGAGTGGGCAAGCTATTGGTGGTCACGGTATGATCTAGAGGTGAATGTGTGGCCTACGACATATCATCTGGCGAAACTTATTCTGGTATATTCCTAACCAATGGGAAACTTGCATAAATATAATCATTGTATGATCTAGTGTGCCATGACACCCAGTAGATAATCCAGTGAATCCACATTTTTAATGTATAACTAGTAGCCACTTTCCATCCTATATGTGTGTGTGTTCGCTGGCTCATTTGGATCCCTCTTTGACCCTTGGATGTGTGTTCACTGGCTCATTTGGAGCCCTATTTCACCCTTGGACACTCTAAACATATAGATGGACTTTGGAAGTGCTTAAGGGCATTCAGGTCAGGATCACTTGGTGTAAAGTGTGCTTTAGTGTACATCTTGGAGTTCTTGGGTTAGATTCTATTCAATTGAAGGTTGAAGACTTATCACTCTTGGGATTTACAAAAATTTTGTGTCATCTAAAGAGGTTTCGATTCATAAATGAAACAAGGTTTCTAATACACAATTCCATTTCACGGTTTCATAATTAGCCATAACATTAAACTACAATGCATGAGATTAGGTCATTAGCTGCGGTTGGATGAAATGGAACTCTTGCCCTCAATACCAGTTTCAACATATTTCATAGTCTTTTAATAAAGTACTCCCTCTGTCCCATAATATTTGCACGTTTGCAGTTCAAATTATGTCCTGAAATGATCAAGGATACATAGGATCTAACATGTAGCAACACTAATAGTTGGAGCCTATGCACCTTGGAACCAACGACGAAGGAAATAAAAAAAATTTGACTTAAAAATGTGTCGGCGTCTGGTCCCACGGGGGTCCTAAGCCAACGAGTGAGTGCTGCGTGTCCCTAATCTGGATGGTGATGCAAGGAGGATACACGGAGGTTTATCCTGGTTCGGGCAAAAGAAGGCCCTACGTCCAATGGAGAGGAGGGAGTATTGTATTTCCTTGCACCTAAGTGCTTGCGTAGGGGTTATAAGCTGCGAGAGAGGGAACTGAGGCCCAGGTCTCAAAGGAAAAGTGAGAGTACAAGGGAGATTGCTTGAGATGTTGATCTGTGGCTTGTGTGCCTTTGCTTGTTTGCACTGGGCTTCTGGCTTGCGTCTGGCTTCGTGTCCCCTTGTAGAGCCCTAGCCTGCCCTTTTATAGGGTGAGAGGAGGCTGGGACGCCGGGGGTGCCTTGAGGTGAAGTTTTATCGATCCCTGTGGAGGTGGCTGTAGCGACGTGCTCCGGGAATGGCCGGCCATCCCTGGACACCATGGTGATGTAGAGGACGAGACGGTGAAAAGACCCCGAGTCCTATGCCACGTCGGTTTTTCCTCCCTGCTGACCGATGGTAGGTCGAGGCCGGGTCGAGGATGGGTTGAGACCGGGTCGAGGATGGGTCGAGGACGGGCGGATAAGGCCGAATTCCCGAGATCGTGGGGTACAGACCTTGTCGTATCCTCCCTCGAGGGTGATCGGTGGCAAAACAGTGTGCAATATGTGCGTACAGTGACAGGTTTTTACCTCCCATCGCGGGATGGGTAGTAAAAAGTAAGATCTGACACCGGTACTGCTTCTACGTCGGTCACAGCTGTAGCCATGACGGTAGGAAGTAGTAAGTAGTCGCATTAAATGCTCTGACTTTTGTCTCAGAGTAGGTGAATAAGGTGGGTCGAGTGGTCCGACCCGGGGTCGTGCGAGTCGGAGATTTCCCGATAGTCGAGATGCCTTGTCGAACGAGCCTTGTACGAGTCGGAACGCGGTTGAGGCGTCCCGTCGAGGGTGCCTCGTACGAGTCGGAATGTAGTCGAGGCATCCCGTCGAGCTGGCCTCGTGCGAGTCGGAACGCAGTCGAGGTGTCTCGTCCCCTATTTTGGCTTTGTTTCATTTGCGAGTAGTGTTTTTTTTCTTAATCGTTGATTGTGGGTACCCCTAATTGTAGGTACCGACAAAATGGAAAACTGACGGGCGTGCATTATGCAGTTTTGTTCACGTCCACTCATTCATTCCCCACCTGTATGAACACCTTTCTCTGTCTTCTTTGCTTTGCTGTTGTGACTGTTTCTGTGATGTATCAAACCCTTTTTATAGGGGTAATTTGGTAATTTTGTAGTTGCACTGAGCTGTGTGCCTTGATCATAAACGCGAGGTTATTTTGGAATGGAGGGAGTACACCGGATTTCATCCTGATATCTCTTTATATATTTCTTGCCATGTCTGATTGGACACGCTGGTGTGGGAGGGGCTGCCGTCGCCGATGGGGAGGAGCAGCCGCCGACCACCGCCGCCAATGGGGAAGCAGCTGCGACCGCCGCCGATGGGGAAGGAGGACAGGGAACGACTGGCTTTGGCACGGGGAAGAGGTCGATCCACCGGTCCTTGCTCGCGCCTCGTTGTCACCATGGTCCTTGCTCAGCCCCGCGATCCGCCCCGGCGAGGCCGAGGAGTCTGCCGCACGTCGACGCGAGTTCCGCCAACCGGCGTGCGGGCCGGCGAGGAGCCCTGTCCTATGACGTCTGGATGCACTGGAGTTACAGATGACGAATGATGATGGTGGCGCATATATATGAGAGGGACACGGAGCAGAAGACGGGGGCGTGGATTGGGGCACTAATGGGGTTGGGGTTCAAACGAATTTGGCTCGTAATTTATTTTTATGTGATGATGATTGGGGCACTACAGGCCCAACAGTAAAAACGGACGGGTCACATTAAATATGTCGGTTTTCATTTCTCACCGGTGTGTGGTGGCGCTCCGCCGGGGCTACGCCTGTGTGATGATTAGTATTCAAAACCATAGTTATGCAGACAGAAGAATAACCATAGTTATGCCTCCGATCCGTCTGGTGAGGCTCTAAAAGTCCTCTTTCTCAATGAAATCTCTAGCGTGTGTAATTGATCGGCGATCGATCAGCAATCAGAATCTCAGCTGCTCCTGGCACACCGACGGGAGCTTGCTGTGCCTGTGCGTAGTGGTCAGTAGCGACAGCCCACATGGGCTCCGCCAACACGTGGCACGCGCTGGTTGGTTAGTTGCCGGAGAAAGGACAGATCGGACCTTGGGAAACGCGCCAAGCCATCTTTAATAACTCATCACTACTCCTATTAATTAACTAATCCGTAGTTAGCACTGCATGTGCTGCACGCTTAATTGTCAGCAAAAGGACCCCGCTCTCCGTCCTACATATGCGTTTCCTTTCTTTTACCTCCTCTCTCTTGGAGTTTCTCTAAATTTTGATTCAATTTGATCACATGTTTGCTTTTATATTCATGGATTTCACATGCATTGATGGTAGCTCTTTTTTTTCTATACCATCTCTTTCTTTTATTTTTATAAAAAATCAACAATTTTTTGTAGGATTTTTTTGGTTGTTGAATTGTTAGCTAACAAGATTCATGACATGCACTTGAAAAATACTACAAAATATGACCATATATATAATCCTCAGCAGATACATATATGGTGTGCGTATCTGCATCTTTATTCTGATTAAAAAAATCATATATGGTGCATCAAGAAATACATAAAACTCATTGCTAATTCAAAGGGGTAGTTTCTCCAAATTGCACAATATACCTACCCCTCTAGTCATAAAGAAGTGGCATTTTGTAAATTGGTCTTCTCCGCTGCCCTTCTTCTGCAATTGTGGTTGTTTGTTCCCTTCATGTAAAAACAGTAAGTGTTTGTTTGGTAGAGCTCCAGCTCCAACTCTAGCTAAATGGTTTTAGCTCCAGCTTTTTTGGTGAAGGATCTTTATTCGACTTCAGGTTCACTTGTTGGAGAAACGTTTGGCAAATTAACTCCTACTTTTTTTAAATCATTGGCCCACTTGACATATGGACCCACTTGTCATTGAGCCTATTTAATTTGTTCTCCACTCTTTTATTTCTCTCCTCCCTCTCTCTCTCATCGGTAACCTCCTCTCCATCCTATCTCTCGCTCGCCTGTGCCATCGTAACTGGACTCTTTTGGTGTTGCCCCCCACGCACGGCTCCACTACTACAAAAATCTTTTTGGAGGCGGGCCAAATAGATTATTGGAGGCGAGCATTGCAACCGCCTCCAATCAAAGGTCATGGTAAATGGAGGATTAATAGAGACGGTTGCTTTGCCCGCCTCCATAAATCTATTAAAATAAACAAAAAAAAAGAAAAAAGCCCACACAGGCCTGGATCTGAGCCGCACAGATCTCGGCCTTGCGCTGCCGCCGTCGATCCACAGCCCCAGCTCTAGCCGCCTCCTAGCGCTGTCGGGGAAGAGGAGGGGGCCGAATCTGCCGCCGAGGAGGAAGGGGCCGGATCCACTACCGTCGAGGAGGAGGCCGAATCCGCCGCCGCCAAGGAGGGGGCCAGATCCACCGCTGGCGAGGAGGGGGCTGGATCTGCTGCCACCAAGGAAAAGAAGGGCCGGATCCGCCGCCACCAAGGAGGAGAAGGCCAGGTCTAGGCCGTGGCCGCCATGTCCGCCACCCCCGAAGCCTCCTCGGAGCCAAAGAGGCACGCGGCGCACATGAGTGACATCGCAAGGAGCACCACGCGGATGGAGAAGCCGCCGGCGGCATAGGAGCTCGAGGTGGCACCGGCCATGGCTTGTATGTGGGAGGAGGGGAGGAGCGCGCGTGGAGTGGGAGAGAAGGGGCCGCTCTGATGAGGGAGGGAGAGGGGGAGGAAGAGAGACAGGAGCGCCGCTTGGCTGTGGGAGAGGAAGAGAGAGAGAGGAGGCGCCACTCAACTGAGGAGGGAGCGGTGAGAGGAAGTGAGATGGCAGTGCTGAACCCTAAAGTTCATGTATATATATGAAGACGGCTATCGGGCCTCGCCTGGGCCTGCTGGTCTCGGCCTTTTCGGAGGCGGGCCTTATAGTGTGCCCGCCTCCAAAAATCGATTTATGGAGGCGGGCACCTTAAGACAACCGCCTCCATGAATAAAAATAACCGCCTCCGTGAATAACCCGCCTCCGTTAATTACCCAGCATTTTCCAAGGCAGTTGATTTTTTGACCGCCTCGGTTAATAAAAAGGCACCGTCTTGCAAAATCGTTTGTGTAGTAGTGCTCACTGTCCTGCGCCACCTCCAGTCGCACTACTTGCCTTCTGCTCCCGTGCGATCCCTCCTCGCTGACGACGGTGGTCGCACATTGTTTCTCCTAATGTTGGTAGACACGGGATGTGAGCGCTTGAAGGGTCGAGATGGCGGACTAGAGGGGGGTGAATAGTCCTTTCTAAAACATAAATGCGTTGGCTAACCGAAATAAATGCGGAATTAAACTTATCGGTCTAGCCAAGACTACACCCCTCTATCTAAGTTCTCTAGCACCTTGCAAAGATCCTAATTAAGCAACTAAGGTGCTAAGCTTACCAAGAGCTCACCTAATCAATTTTAGAGCAAGGTCACATAAACCTATGCACTAGTACTTTGCCAACCGAGAGAGCTCCTACACAACTAGTGAAGCAAAAGCACAAAGCTCCTAAACTCACTAGCAATGCTCAATAACAAGGCAACCAATGCCAAATTAGAGAGCGCAAATTACTTAGCTACACAAACCAAATTAGCCACGCAAGGGAAACTTCTAGCTACATAGGCAAGAAGACAACTAGCAAGCGAC
>CM039606.1:8935036-9132562 GCA_022457205.1 Saccharum spontaneum | reverse complement strand
TGATGACAAACACTAAGTTTCAAAGGATTAGAGTGATGGTTTTTCGAGCATGCTTGGTTCACATAAGCAAAAGACAATAAGCATAAAAGGTTAGGAATTGCTTATGTGCTCCAAGCCAAAAGAGTGTACTTCATAAGATAAGACAAAAAGCATTAGTACACATAAAGATATAGCTCATAAGTAATCGGAGTAAGGCACGGAAGCACAACCTTAGAGCTATAGCTAAAACGGTGACATATATTAATCACTGAGACGGATAACACATTAAGACTCAAGTTTACGACTCGACGACAATGTCACACGAATGCAATGCTGAAAAGTAAACATGATATGCATGAATGTAGCACACAAAGAACGAAAACCCACTAACAAACTCCCCCTAAAACTACTCTCTCTCCCCCTTTGGCATCAAGCGCCAAAAACTAATCTAAGGATCTGACGGGGGGACAGACGGAGTCGTGTCGGGTGCCGAGGTGCGCGGAGTAATCACGAAGTGAACGAATCGCCCTCGGAGTCTGAGCTATCTGGCTGACCCTCTGAAGAAGCACGTGGCTGCGAAGCGATCTGGGTCTGAGCAGGAGCAGGTACTGACTGTGTAGCAACAAGTGGATCTGTCTGAGTAACCTGAGCCTGAAGTGCGCCAGTAGCTGGGGGATCTGTCGAGGCAACTGAAGAAGGGATGGTCTCTGTAGTCCCGATCCCTGTCACTGGAGGAACGACTGCCTTGGGAGCTGACAACCCTGACGAAGTGTGAAACGTAGTAGTGTGCGAGGGTGTCGGCTGACCAGTCAACTCGCTGTAGGTGGCACTGAAATCACCAATAGGTGTGCCTGTCAGAAGGTGCGGGCGAGGCTGGTCCGACGGTGTAAACCCCGTATGTATAGGAGTGAAGCTCGGAGACTGAAAGGACTGGGGAACCTGCTGCTGTGGAGATGTAAACTGGAGGCTCGGCTGTCCCTGACTCGACGGACCACTGGAATGCAAAGCCTGAGTCATGACAGATGCAGGCGGAGGAACCCCAACTGTGATAAGGTGGCGCAGGAGATCCATGTACTGCTGCTGACTCTGTCGCTGCATCTCAACCTGTTGCCTCTGGATCTCAAGCTGCTGTCTCTGAAACTCGTCCTGACGAGCCTGAATCTGTGCAAGTGCTGCAGCTGTATCCTGTGCCTGTCGCTGAATCTGCTGCTGCTGCTGCTCCTGAGCCTGGGTCAACCTCTCAAGAATAGCCACCATGGCTGGGTCTGAGCGGGAGGCTGAGCCAGATCCACCGGCCTCGTGGTCGTGAGACCGAGGAGACCGGTACCTGAGGATGGGCTGGTAGTCCTCATCTGTGCTGTCTAAAGTGACATCCTCAGGTATGTCAGCAGTCTGAGCCTCAAGGTCCGCGAGCTCTGCCTTGGCAAGCTCGTCAACTCTGGCGTCCTGCTCAGCTGCTGTCTCAGGAACATCTGGACGCTCACGCTGTCCTGGCGCTGGGGCCTGATCTCTAGTAACAGAGGCCCAAAGCTGTCTGATATCATAATCAGGGAAAGCTGTAGTAGTGTTAGCTATCTCCGCCCTGATCTCTGGTGGCATCTGGATAGAAGATCTGATGATAAAACAAATCCAGTGTGCATAGGGAAGCTGACGGTTACCCTTGAAGCCCTCAGCAATGGTGTCCTCCATCTCACTAAGGATAAGATCCCAGATGTCAAACTGTCGCTGTGAAAGGAGGTGGTGAACAACCCAAAGCTGCATACGTGTCAGTCCCTCTCTGTAGCCAAGTCTAGGGAGTAAAGTGCGTCTGAGAATAGCATCCAAGACCCTGGCAAGAGGCGTCAGACTAGCAGGCGTACGACGTGACCCTTCGCCAAAAGGCTCGCGAAAGCAGGGTCGAACCAGGTCGGTGGGTGGCACTGAACCACCGTGAGGGCGTCTGGGAGGAGGAGTCTGTCCATAGCACAACTGATGGATCCTCGTGTCAGAAGCTGGTAGTCTGAGGATCTCTCGAGCTCTGGAGCTGTACAGTCTGTGATCGCGGCTCTGAAAGCAAAGTGAATAAACTCATGGGCAGGATCAATCCACAGTGAAGCATAGAACTCCCTGACCCATGTGCCACAGTATGCACCTGTCCGTCCAAGAAGATCTGATAGGCCAGGCATATAGGACAGGTGCGGACGGAGCTGCTCTCCCACAACATCAACCAATGCCTCAAGTCGACATACCCTCTGAGGTCTGAATGCAATACCACTGTCAACTAGGGCCTGTAGAAGTCCTCCTGAAGTGGGGTGTAGAAACCCTCTGAAGCTCTAGAATCTCTGACAGGTGGAAACCATCGGCTGACCTCCACGAACCTCAATCCCTGCACCTGACGTGCTGAAGCACCCCTCAGGTCAAAGTGCTCGACCGGGGGTGACCCTCTAGCTCTGGGAGGAGGACGTGCTCCACGACGCTGGCCCTCTGGCCTAGGTGTCACCTGTGTACGAGCACGTGTGGAGCGGCGACGTGGTGGAGACTGAGCTGGCTGCTCCTCTGTATCCTCAGTAGCCTGTGGAGCCTCGGTAGCCTATGTAGCCTCTGTAGCCTCTGTCGGCTCTGTGGGTGGATCTACTAACATCTGCTCGGAAGGTCCAGTAGCCTCGGTACCCTCAATGGCCTCAGTGCTGAGCTGTCGACCTTCAAGGTGAAAGCGACGCTCGCCTATGTGTATGCCACTGCGTCTGCCACCTCTCTCTGCCTGCTCTGCAGCGTCTGCCACGGCCTGAGCAACCTCTGCCTCTGAAAGCGTCTTCCTCTTCTTCCTGGCTGCAATCTTGATGCGCTTACCATGCGCAATCTCATCACGGCGGGGAGGACTGTTGTCCCCGTCACCAGGAGCACCACCGGCGTTCTTGCAACGCACCATGCTGATCGACTGCCTGAAAACCTCTGTGAGATGATGAACTGACACTCGAGAGGCTTGGCCTCAATCCGTATCCGCAGGCTTGGCCTCGGATTTAGCGAACAGATCTGACCCTGACACACCGACTGACTCGCTGCACGTATGGAATAGAAAGATATACTATAAGCACGTATATAACTAAAGATATGAAACCCTAGATAGCAAGCATGTGAGATATGAAGAGAAAACGTGACGCGAAGCTACCTCGGATCGACGAGACGACGGTGAGTAGGAGCGGTGACCTAGGTCGCGACAATCCCCGAATCGACGATCGAGCACTGAAAGGATCGAGCGAGATAGTCAAAGGATGATATCGGTCAAGGTTAGCCCTAGCAACGACACGAAATGAAACGAAATTGAATCGAGGACGATCGATTTCGTTACCTGGAGAGCGGTTAGGGCAAACCCTAGAAACCCTAGGTTAGGGTTTGGGTGAAAACCCTAGAAGGCTCGGG
This sequence comes from Saccharum spontaneum, assembly GCA_022457205.1. NCBI lineage: Eukaryota > Viridiplantae > Streptophyta > Magnoliopsida > Poales > Poaceae > Saccharum > Saccharum spontaneum. Next base: position 9,129,184 of record CM039606.1, on the reverse strand, counting down.
CACGGGTGGAGAAGTGGAGCTAGGGCACGAGGGGAGAAGGTGGTGGCTGTTGTGAGCCTCACGGCGGTGGATGGCTCGCCGGCGGCGAGGTTGAACGCGCGGGCGCGGCGGCGGTGGCGCGGACAGAGGCGCGCGACAGCGGGCAGCGGGCACGGCTGCGCGCGAGCAGGGGGCGAGCGGGGCGCGGCGCGGCAGGGGGTCGAGCGGGCGAGGGTGGCGCGGCGCTGCTGCAGTGGGGGCTCGCCGGCGGTGAGAAAGTCGGTGAATCGGCGAGAAAACCGAGCGGCGGCGGCGGATTCGATTGGATGAGGAAAAAACGATTGAAAACGAAAGGTTATATGAGGGGCTCAGATCCGCTCGACGCGTGATGACCGGACGCGGTGGTCGTTATGACCGGACGCGGTGGTGCAGCGTCCGGTCACACTCCAGTAAGCTCCTGGAGTGACCGGACGCGTCCGGTGTGGACTGACCGGACGCGGTCAGAGTCCGGTCGCTGAGTGCTCGGGAATTCATCGCGGAGCACCGGACGCGGTGGTGATAGCCGGGACCGGACGCGGTGGTCGTCAGAGGCGCGTCCGGTGCAGCGTCCGGTGACTAGGTCTGGACTGGGTCTTCTGGATGACCGGACGCGCTGGTGGACGCCGGGACCGGACGCGGTGGTGAAGCATCACTGCGTCCGGTGCAGCGTCCGGTCCAGCGTCCGGTCGCTGTTCTTCACCATTCTCCGTTCCGAACTTCGACGCGACTTCTCCCAATCAAGTTCCAATTCAAAGAGACACAAATAAACACCAATTGGAACCTGATATGAGTGACCTCACTCAAACCCTCAAAATTTTCAAAATATTTTGCCTTAGGCTAGTATAATTTTTACGAAAATAGGCAATAAACACCCGAGGAGCAACGTATGGCCATGCAATAGTGTTTTTGGACCTTTAGGAGCGTCAAATGCTCTCTCTATCCATGGACGAACACAGAGGTTGCTCAAAGCTAAACCGAAAAGAAACGACAAACAAACAACCATGCATATGCAATGCAATACGAGAAAGTAAAGCTAGGTTGCTTGTCAAGTTTGATCCACGGTTAGGCTTCTTCACTCCTCCGAAGGAGGGTTATCGTAACCATGTTAGCCAAGCCCTAAATGCATTGTGATAAAATAAACATGACATATAATACAATGCAATGCAAGGGACAACACGCGCTCATCTTTTAAAGTTACTTGAATCAAGCACATTAAGTTCACTTCTTAGCCTACAAAAGGTAGCCTCGTCCAAAGGTTTAGTGAAGATATCCGCTAATTGATTTTCACTTCGTACACCTTCTAGTGATATGTCATTTTTAGCAACGTGATCTCTTAGAAAGTGATGGCGGATATCAATGTGCTTGGTGCGAGAGTGTTGTACCGGATTGTTAGCAATTTTAACGGCACTTTCATTGTCACATAAAAGTGGCACCTTTTCAAGAACAATTCCATAGTCTAGGAGGGTTTGTTTCATATATAAGATTTGTGCACAACAAGCCCCCGCGGCAATGCATTCCGCCTCGGCGGTGGACAAAGCCACACTATTTTGCTTTTTAGATGACCAAGATACTAAGGATCTCCCAAGCAAATGGCACCCTCCGGACGTGCTTTTTCTATCAATTTTGCAACCGGCATAATCCGAATCGGAATAGCCAACTAGTTGGAATCTAGCTCCTTTGGGATACCAAAGACCAATGCTTGGGGTGTGCTTAAGATATCTTAGGATTCTTTTTACGGCACTTAAGTGAGGTTCTTTAGGGCACGCTTGAAAGCGAGCACACATGCACACACTAAACATGATATCGGGCCTAGATGCGGTAAGGTACAACAAGCTACCAATCATAGAACGGTAGAGAGTTTGATCAACCGGTTTACCTCCCTCATCTAGGTTGAGATGTCCATTTGATGGCATTGGGGTCTTGATTGGTTTGCATTCTTCCATCTTGAATCTTTTGAGAAGATCCTTGGTATACTTTTCTTGAGAGATGAAAATCCCTTCTCTCATTTGCTTAACTTGAAAACCAAGGAAGAATGTGAGCTCACCAATCATTGACATCTCGAACTCCTTCGACATCAATTCACCAAATTCCTTACAATAATCTTCATTTGTTGACCCGAAGATGATATCATCAACATATACTTGACAAATGAAGATCTCCCCATTAAGTTTCTTGGTGAATAGTGTGGTGTCGACCTTCCCGATGGTGAAGCCCTTCTCAATGAGGAAGTCCCGGAGGCGCTCATACCACGCTCTAGGGCTTGCTTGAGCCCATATAGCGCCTTGGACAACCTATAAACATGATTAGGATATCTAGGGTCTTCAAACCCGGGAGGTTGATTGACATGGACTAGTTCATTTATAAAGCCATTTAAGAATGCACTTTTCACATCCATTTGATATAGTTTCATATCATGATGCGATGCATATGCAAGGAGGATACGGATGGCTTCAAGTCTTGCCACGGGTGCAAAGGTCTCTCCAAAATCAAGGCCTTCAACTTGAGAGAACCCCTTTGCAACTAGTCTTGCCTTGTTCCTCACTACTATGCCTTGGTCATCTTGCTTGTTTCGGAACACCCACTTGGTTCCAATGACTCTTGCACCTTTAGGATACTCTTCAAGTGTCCATACTTGGTTGCGGGTGAAGTTGTTCAATTCTTCATGCATGGCATTCACCCAATCCGGATCTTGAAGAGCTTCTTCTACATTCTTGGGTTCAACACAAGAGACAAAAGAGTGATGTTCAACGAAAGAAGCTAGCTTTTGAGATCGAGTCATTACTCCCTTAGTAGGACTCCCTATGATGAGTTCTTGTGGATGAGCTTGAAGTAGAGGTGAGTTTCTTCTATCAACCACTTGAGGAGGTGGATGGGGAGCATCAACATCTTGTGCTTGTGCCTCGGCTTGTTCATGAGAGACATAAGTATCTTCATTTTCAACTCTCTCATTCTTGTCATCATCTTGAGGCACACGTGATGAAGATGGTGGATCAATGATTTGCACATCGTCTTCATCATCTTTTGGCTTGATGTCTCCCACGGGCATGTTTTTCATGGCCTCCCTCAAGGGTTCATCACCTACATCATCACAATTCTCAATTGCTCCTTGGGAGCCGTTAGATTCATCAAATTCCACATCATATGTTTCTTCAACCAAACTGGTGGCATGGTTAAATACTCTATATGCTTTGGACTTTGATGAGTAACCAACAAGAAAACCAATATCATAACGTCTTTGAAACTTCCCTAGGTGTTGACGCTTCTTGTAGATGTAGCATTTGCAACCAAACACCCGGAAGAATGAGACGTCCGGCTTCTTCCCATTAAGCAACTCATAGGGGGTCTTGCCAAGAAACTTTTGGAGGAAGAGGCGATTTGAAGCATAGCATGCGGTGTTGATTGCCTCGGCCCAAAACTTTTTCGGAGTGTTGTACTCATCTAACATTGTTCTTGCAAGGGTGATCAAAGTCCGGTTCTTTCTCTCAACTACACCATTTTGTTGAGGAGTGTAGGTTGAAGAAACCTCATGCTTGATTCCAATTTCATCACAATAAGCTTCAATGTTGGTGTTGTCAAACTCTTTGCCATTGTCACTTCTAATCTTCTTTATCTTGACTTCGAATTCATTTTGAGCTCTCTTTGCAAACTTCTTGAAGCAACTTGCCACTTCGGATTTGTCATGAAGGAAGAAAGTCCATGTATATCTTGAGTAGTCATCCACTATCACAAGACAATAGAGATTACCACCCAAGCTCTTGTATGTTGTAGGCCCAAATAAATCCATGTGTAGAAGTTCTAGCACTCTTGAGGTTGACATGAAAGCCTTGGTTGGATGAGTGTTTGCAACTTGTTTGCCCGCTTGACATGCACTACAAGGTTTGTCCTTTTCAAACTTTACATCCTTCAATCCTCTTACTAACTCTTTCTTCAATAGCTTGTTGAGAGTGTTCATTCCAACATGAGCAAGCCTCCTATGCCAAAGCCAACCAAGTGAGGTCTTGGTGAACAAACATGTCATCAAATTTGCATCTTCGGAGGTGAAGTCAACAAGATAAAGATTGTTGTATCTAAAGCCTTTGAATATCACTTGCTTGTCATCTATCTTTGAAACTTCAACTTCATTTGGTGTGAACAAGCATTGGAAGCCAAGGTCACAAAGTTGCCCGACGGATAATAAGTTGAAACTCAATGAAGCAACATAGAGCACATTTGAGAGTGAGTGATCATTTGATATTGCAATCTTGCATATACCCTTGACTTTGCTCTTTGAATTATCCCCAAATGTGATCTTCTCTTGGCATATCCCATTCTCTTCAATGGAGGTGAACATACGAGGATCACCGGTCATATGTTGAGTGCAACCACTATCAATAACCCAATGAGATCCACCGGTCTTGTAGTTCACCTACACACAAGAGATAAAGCTTTTTGTTTAGGGACCCAAACTTGAGCGGGGCCCTTGACTTTCTCAACTAGTGACTTGGCAACCCATATTTTCTTTGGCCTATTCTTGTTTGGGGGACCCAAAAACATGACTTTCATCTTTCCATTTGAATCTTTTCTTAGCATGTAATGAGCATTGAAGGCAAAGGGTCTAGCATGCTTGGGCAAGGGTTGTGGTGGTGGAGTTTTGCATTCATGAGCAAAGTGACCTTCTTGACCACACTCAACACATCTCTTTGGCTTGGGCTTTGACTTGCTTTGATGTTGAGCTTTTGCTTTCTTCTCTTGATTTGCCAAGTACCCAATACCACTTCTATCCATCTTCATTACGGTGTTCATGAGGAGCTCACTTTGCAAATATTGACCTCTTGTGAACTTGCTTAAACCGGTCTTGAGATGCTCTTTCTCTTGCTTGAGCTTTTTGTTCTCTTCAATGAGTGACTCATTTGTTGTTTGCTTCTCAAGAGCCATCAAACCTTTGAGCTTCTTGTTCTCATTTGCAAGCTTCTCATTCTCACACTTGATCTTGGCATAATCATCATGGTTGCATGACTCAACCACACTCTTGCCTTTGCTACTAGAACCTTGCTCAATGCTTTCAATGATCAAATCATCACATGATGTAGCTATATCACACTTAACAACATTGTTAGTAGCATCATGTGTCTCAAGAGCAAGCTCATTAGCAACCACAAGACTATCATAGTCAATTTTTAATGTGGTGTATTTGTCTTTTAGAGAGCTATGTCTAGTGATGAGCTCATCATGCTTCTTCTCAAGTTTATCATGTTAATCTTTAAGCTCTTTATTAGAGGTTTTGAGCTCCTTGAGAGTGGAAGACATAACTTCATTTTGATCTCTAAGCTCACCACTAGTCTTTTGAGCATTTTCAAGCTTAGATGAGAGTGATTCATTTTTATTTTGAAGATCATCATTTTCACTTCTAGTCCTTCTTATGATTTTAGTGTATTTGTTTAGCAATTTTACAAGTTCATCATAAGAAGGTGCATCAAATTCATCATCACTATCACTATCATCATCATCATCACTGTCATGATTTTGTACCTTTCGTTCACCCTTGGCCATAAGGCATAGGTGAGTAGTGGACGATGATGGTGAAGAGGGCGGTGAAGGTGGTGATGAAGATGTCGGTGAAGATGATGGCCCCATCACAAATGCGGCAACCTTCTCTTTCTCATCATCGCTCTCATCTTCGGAGGAATCACAAGATAATTCAATGTCGGTGAGCCAATCACCAACAATATATGCCTTTCCTCCCTTCTTCTTCTTGTAGAACTCCTTCTTCTTGCCATCTTTCTTCTTGTATGGCTTCTTCTTCTTCTTCTCATCTTCTTCATCACTTGAATCATTTTTCTTGCCCTTGTTCTTGTTCTTGAACTTGTCTTTTGGTGGTCTAGGGCATTGATGAGCTAGGTGGCCAAGTTCACCATAATTGTAGCAATCCATCTCCGAGATGGGCTTTCTCTTGCTACTTGTGAAGAATTTCTTTTTCTTGCCATCGAACTTGATGCCACTCTTGTTGAGCTTCTTTAGCATCTTGGTGGTCTTTCTCACCATGAGTGCAAGTGATTCATCATCAATATCACTTTCACTTGAGCTTTCTTGCACAATCATGGCTTGGCCCTTCTTCTTCTTCTTATCATGGCTAGCTTTGAAGGCCAAGTCTTTCTTCTTGGAAGATGATGAGCCCTCTTCCGGAGTGATGTGCATGTACATCTCATGAGCATTGATCTTCCCCAATACTTGTGTCGGAGTTGCGGTGGAGAGATCACTTTGATGAAGCACGGTGACGATGTGACCATACTTCTCAACGGGAAGAACACTCAAGATCCTCCTTGCAACATCCGATTGACTCATTTGAGTGAGCCCAAGAGCATTGAGGTCCTCTACAAGAACATTCAAGTGAGTGGACATGTCATTAGCACTTTCTTTGGGAAGCATCTCAAAAGAATTAATTTTCTTTAAAGCAATATGATAGCGTTCCTCACGCTCACTCTTAGTTCCCTCATGGAGAGCACAAAGATTTTACCACAAATCATGAGCGTTCTTTGCATTACGCACACGATTGAAGATATCTTTGCCTAAGCCTCGGTAGAGTGCATTTTTTGCCTTTGCATTCCACCGGTCGTACTTCTCCTCGTCACCAATGGGGTTTGCGGGATCCTTGATAGCGGGAAGCCCTTGGGTTGCGGCTCTAAGGCACCCGACATCTATGGCTTCGAGATACGCCTCCATGCGGATTTTCCAATATGGAAAATCATCCCCCTCAAAGGTGGGAGGTGGTCCTTCCCCGTTAGACATCTTGCTCTAGGCGGTAAAGCCTAAATTAGGAGCAACACGGCTCCGATACCAATTGAAAGGATCAAGATGCCCAAGAGGGGGGGTGAATTGGGCTTTTCTAAAAATTAATTGCAAGAATTAAATCCTATAAGCCGGAATTCACCCCTAGTACTTACTTGTGTTCCTAGAGAGTCTACCGATAAAAAGTTTTGCACCCTAGTTTCCAATCCTAGTCTAGCATGGCAATTCTAGGAATGTAAATCAAGCAATGAAAGTAAATACGAGAATGTAATTGCTTGAATGTAAAGGGGCAAGGAACACGGCGATATTTTTTCGAGGTATCGGAGAGTCGCCACTCCCCACTAGTCCTCGTTGGAGCACCCGCGCAAGGGTGTCGCTCCCCCTTGATCCGCGCAAGGATCAAGTGCTCTCTACGGGTTGATTCTTCGACACTCCGTCGCGGCGAATCACCCAAAACCGCTCATAACATGAGTTGGGTCATCCACAAGCTCCGCCGGATGATCACCAAACTCCCAATCACCACCAAGCCGTCTAGGTGATGGCGATCACCAAGAGTAACAAGCTAGAACTCTCACTTGACCACAACGAGCCCAAATGAGGAGATGGATGCACACTTGCTACTCTCTAATCACTAGTGAGGAACTCTCAAACTTTGATTCTCAAATCTCTATCCTCACTAGAGCTCTTGCACTCCCTTGCACTCTAAAGGGTTTTCTCAGATGTTTGAATGAGCAAGAGGCCTCTAAAAGAGGTGGAGGGGTTGTATTTATACACCCCTCAAAGAAAATGAACCGTTACTTTCTGACACGGGCTGACCGGACGCGCCGGTCGAACTGACCGGACGCGCCGGTCGCCCGTAACGGTCAAAACCCGATTTTGAACAGAACCACCGGACGCGCCGGTCAGGGGTGACCAGACGCGTCCGATCGTGCAAGGGACCTTACTGTACTCGCACCGGACGCGAGGCCGCGTCCGATGGTTGATGACCGGACGCGTCCGGTCCTCTCTGGACCTTACTGGACTGTGACCGGACGCGCCGATCACGTCCAGGTCGCGTCCGACGGGCGTTCTCCCCAGGTGACACGTGTCGGTCGCTGACCACCGCGTCCGGTCCTCGCGAGGACCGCGTCCGGTGGTCAGGGCCGAACCCTAGCCGCGGTAACGTACTGACCGGACGCGTCCGGTGCTGCCGAAGACCGCGTCCGGTCACTGGAAAACAGCCCGAAACTTTCCGAAACGCGTCGCAACTTCAACCAAGTTGCTTCCAACTGAACTTAGAGCTATTCTAGGGTTGCCTAGCGCCAAGTTTAACAAGTGTGCACCACACCTAAACATAGGACTCGCCTAGGTCAAGCTACGCATTCATGCCCCCCTTTATAGTACGGCCAAAAGAGAAAAACGAAGATCCTAACGACTATTCCGAATGTGTCTCAACACCTCGACATCCGGAACTAACCGTCCTTAATCTTGACGTCACTCTTTTGAAAACCGAAACGATTTCCATCAAGGGACACGAATACCATAGTGCCCAAAGCAGTTATCACTTCCATGACCTAACTTACCAATGTTTCTGCAAAACACACGTTAGTCATGGTAATAAAGTGTTGTCATTAATTACCGAAACCAAACCTTGGGGCCTAGATGCTTTCATGTGGTTTACCGTTTGATCCCAAATTGGAGGGCTCATTTTAACTTTGGCTCCTTGTAGGGCAGCGGTTTTCTCTCTCCCTTCTATTATGTTCTGGCTTTACGGGCGAGTTCGAGTTACATAGGGCCTGTTTGGCACCGATTAAAATTGGATTCTCACTCCTCTACCGCAACAATCGAGCAAAATCCCGCGCGAAACGTCATGTGGTGGCTTGAATTTTTTCGACCTCCCCTCTCTCATCCACCGTGAGAATGAACTACAATCTCGATTCTTCGTATCGCGGCTCCTCCACCGCACCACGAGGTTGCCCACCTCGGCTCCAAATAGTAGAGCCATAGAGCTTTTTTTAGTAGGGCCAAGTCTTTAAGGTATAACTCATGCAGAACCGAAAACCCTCAGTATTAACTTGTTTCGGAAAAGAAGTTATACTATACTCCCTCCGTTCTTAAATATCTGCGTTTATGTTTTCCGAGAAACAACTTTAATAAAATATATATTAAAAAATATTAATATTTATGGTACATAATTAGTATCATTGGAAAGATCTTTGAATCTAGTTTTTTAATAAATTTATTTAGAGATACAAATGTTGCACGCATTTTCTATAAATCAAATCAAACTTTTGGCATGTACACAAACTGCGATAGATATTCTGAGATGGAGGGAGTATACCGGAGTAACATTTTTGCATTGATTGGTATGGAGGTGATTGACGTCCATTGAAAATTAGGACACAGCATAGTGACTATAACTAGCACAGTAGAAAGCACGGGTGGTCGGCAGGACAGGAAAGGGCAGCAGCAGGGCATGCAAGAGGATGGAGTGCGTCGGAGACGACGACGATGACGATCGACGGCGGAGGCTAGTTAAAAGGAAGCGCGCGCGGCATGCACATGGGCGCGCGCGAAGCACGACGGCATGGCAGCCGTGGGTAGTGCCTACCCGCACTCGCTTGACCGCCGCGTAGGTAGAGGAGCTAGTACGGAGTACTAGACTGCAGTGCACATGCACGGAGTCCGCGCGCGCGCATGGGGGCACTGACCGGTGCTGCCGCAAATGCAGGCAGGCGCGCACGCACGCACACGCGCGGCCATGCCGTGCTGATCGATGCCCCAGCCGCGACGCCATCCATCGAGGTACCGTTTAGTTGCCAAGAATTTTACTAAATTTTTCAGATTCCTTGTCATATCGAATCTTTAAACGTATGCATGAAGCATTAAATATAGATAAAAAATAAAACTAATTACACAGTTTAGACGAAATGGACGAGACAAATCTTTTAAGCCTAATTAGACCATGATTGGACAATATTTGCCAAATAACAATGAAACTGCTACAGTAACATTTCGCTAAAATTTTTGCCAACTAAACAGCCCCGAGCTGGTGGACTTGACCGGTAGCGATTGGACGGCGGGCGGGGTGGTGGGTCTGGCTGGGCCGGTGGTGTGCAGGTGCAGGTGCTGCCCCGCCCGGGATCTGCGGGGGCGCTGCTGCCTCTTCTTGCGAGCGAGATCATTGCAGTGCCCCGGCCAGGCCGTGTGCAGTGCACAGAGAGTGAGAGTTGGCGGTGGCGATAGACGACGGCGAGTCCCGAGGCGAGTAATGGGCAGCCTCGTGGCCGACACCTCCAGGCCTACGTGCCTCCCATCTCCCGCTCGCACGCACGCCCGCGCACATGCACTGGTGCCACACGTATGCAGAAGCTAAGGCCCGGTTTAGTTGGTAAATTTTTTTGGCGAAATGTCCAAGAGTTTGGTATCTCCAAGAGTTTGGCAATTTTCATTTGGTAAATCTTGTGTTTTGCCAAGTTGTAAAAAGATATGCCAAGTAAAAAAACAGTCTCTCTCTAAGAGTTTGGTATAATTCACTTGCCAAACCCAGATCTAACTTACATCAGGAACCCTGAGGGAGAAACAAAATTATGTTTATGCCCTTCCACCTCTTAAAAACTTACATCAGGAACCCTGAGAGAGAAACAAAATTATGTTTGTGCCCTTCCACCTCTCTCGTACATACGGATGCCAAGTCCGCTCCGCGCGCGCATATTTGCGCGTGCGAGGCCGGTGGATGGCAAGTTGCCAAGAATGCCAACCTCATTTGCCAAGCTGTTGGAACCCAAATTTTCTCATTTTGCCAAAATTGAAAGGATGCCAATCTCATTTGGCAAACTCTTGGAGATGCTCAACTGTAGCAGTTTTGTTGTTATTTGGCAATTAGTGTCCAATCATGGTCTAATTAAGCTTAAAAGATTTGTCTCGTCCATTTTGTCTAAATTGTGTAATTAGTTTTATTTTTTTATCTATATTTAATGCTTCATGCATGCGTCCAAATATTCGATGTGACGGGAAATCTGAAAAATTTGGTAAAATTTTTGGCATCTAAAGGGTACCTAAGCAGAAGCGCCCGCCCGCAGTCCCGCACGCACGCACGCGCAATCCAAACAGGGCGTCGTTTAGATGAGAGAATTGGAGAGAAAAATACTGTATCAGAATTTCTGTAGCATTTCGTTTGTATTTGATAAAAATTTTCTAAATTTTGACTAACTAGGCTTAAAATGTTCGTCTCGCAAAGTACAATAAAACTGTGCAATTAGTTTTTGATTTTATCAACATTTAATACTTCATGCATTTGCCGATATTTTGATGTGACGAGGAATCTTCTTTTTACATAATAAAATTTGGGAAGAATTGGGGAACTAAACATGGCCCAGGACCAGGACCTCTTTTCATGCCTGCTGCTACTGCTACTCCGGTCCAGCAGGAAAACACAAACAACCAATTTAGGAGTACAGTACTCTGCTGCGCCTGTGTGTGATTTTACTCCTCATCTACCTACTACCATGCATCATCCGCTCTGACGATTGCAAAGTTACAGTAAATACTATGCAACACGGTAGTAATTTTATTTTTATTTAGTAATAATTGTCCAAACATTAATTAATTAGGCTTAAAATGTTCGTCTCGCAAAGTACAACAAAACTGTGTAATTAGTTTTTTATTTCATCTATATTTAGTACTTCAAACATGTGCCGGTATTTTGATGTGACGGAGAATCTTCTTTTTATATAGTAGAATTTGGGATGAAATCTGATATCTAAACAAGGTCTTGACCCGTCATTATTGGATTGGATGGTGCCCCAGCATAGTGCAAAACAGTATAGGTCTGGTTTAGATACCTAAATTCATCCTCAAATTCCACTATAAAAAGAAGATTCTTCGTCACATCAAAATATCGGCACATATATAGAGTACTAAATGTAGATGAAATCAAAAACTAATTGCACATTTTTGTTGTACTTTGCGAGACGAATATTTAAAGCCTAATTAATCAATGTTTGGACAATTATTACCAAATAAAAATAAAATTGCTACATTATTCAACAGTGATTCAGGCGCCCCGGGCATCTAAATGAGGCCGTAGTACTTATTAGATATGGATAAGCTGCACATGCAGGTATGTAAGTGCACTACTACATCGGTACATCACATTACTACATCGGTACATCACATCGGCCATGCAATTTGCTCATCGCTGAGAGAAAAAGGTGCTGCCAAGCACTCGCGTTTCGTTAAACAATCGGCACCTCTCGACGACACACATATATAGGAGTATCTAACATTGCTGAGGTAAGACATGGAGCCATCAGAACAAAGATACAAGTATATAGGAACCGTTGAGACACTATATATTTACGTGCAGTGGCAGAGCCAGAAGCCCAGATGGTTTTTCACTACTACAGAACAGGCCTTTGGTCACTTAGACAAAATGAGTAATAGCTCCCGCAAACATTACGCCCGGGACTAAAAACACCTTTAGTCCCGGTTGGTAACACCAACCGGGACTAAAAGTCCCCTGCCCAACGGCTATGCTGTCAGGCATTTGCAGGGGGGACTTTCAGTCCCAGTTGGTGTTACCAACCAGGACTAAAGGACAATCTTTAGTCCCGGTTGGTGTCCCCAACCAGGACTAAAGGTATTGTTCTGGTGGGTGACTTCAGTCGGGACTAAAGATTGACCTTTAGTCCCGATTGGTATTAAAGACCGGGATTAAATCCTCCCCCATATTTGAATCCTTCTTCCTCCTCTGGCCAAGCCCGAGCTCACCATTGTTCTTTGTTCTTCATGTGTTCTTGCTTGGTTCTTGCTCACATCTCCGGCCATTGATTCATTTCATCACTTCTACGCTATCATTTTTTTGTTTAGAGGTTACTAACTTCATCTTCTCAAGTTTTAGCAGCAGCGTATCTCATTTTGTGGTGTTATACATGTGGTTTTTTATTTTTTTGATTTCTGCATGATGATAAACTTATAACTAAGTATGAATAATTAGTTTTTTTAAAAAAATTAACATTTGATAATACTTTAGTTTATAATTTGTGATATGGTTAATTAGTTAATTATAACTAAGTATAAATAATACATTTGAAGGATTATTTAATTATAACTAAGTATGAATATAAAATTTGTTTAGGAAAAATAAGAATGGAGAATTTTAGGTTATGTGTTAGTTAGTTACTTATAATACTTTATTTTGCAATTTGTGATTGGGTTTATTAGTTAATTTAAACTAGTATGCATGCCACATTTCATGATTAGTTAGAAAAATAAATAACTTTGGTGTTTTTTAATTTTGCTTGTTTAGAAAAATTAGAAATATAGAATTTTAGGTTATTTATTACTTTCATTTCTTTATAAAAAATTAGAAACTTATCATACATTAATTTGTAATTTGTGACCGGGTTAATTAGTTAATTATAACTAGTATGCCTACCGTATTTTATGATTAGTTAGAGAAATGGAGAACTTTGGTGTTTTTTTAATTTTGCTTGTTGAGAAAAATTAGAAATAGAGAATTTTAGGTTATTTGTTACTTTTATTTCTGTAGTAAAAATTAGAAACTTATCATACTTTATGTTGCAATGCAGACAATGACACGTCATTGGATGTACAATGCCGATCGCCAATCCAAAGAATTCATTGATGGTGTGCATTATTTCTTAAGAGTGGCCGAGGAAAACAAGCGGGATGGATTCATACATTGCCCATGTGCCTTGTGTCAGAATTTGAAGGAATATTCTAGCTCTAGAAATATTCACTCACATTTGTTGAAGTCGGGTTTCATGCCAAACTATATTTGTTGGACCAAGCATGGAGAAACCGGGATAATGATGGAAGAAAGTGAAGAAGAACAAGAACAACCGGAGCAGATGACTATATTTGCGTCTGAATTAGAAACCATCATTACTTCCGTGGTGATGATGTTATTTATGTTCAATTTAATGAGCTACACCAGCTATGCCACATGGACGCTCTGGACAAAGCTGTAATCAGCTGCTTTTGTCTGTAAGTGATTCTTTCTTTTAATAATGTCACTATAACTTATCATGTATATGTATAACTAATTACAGAAACCGGCTATACATACGTAGAAACATGATGAGGGACCTCAAAGTTAGAAATGACAAGGAGATTGGATTTGTAGATCCTTATGTTGTATTCAAAGACCCCAAGACTCCGTATGTCTTATGGAGAGTTCAAACGGAGAGAAATCTATGGAGGTACTTGATCAATCAAAAGGATAAAATATATATACTCTTTCCCTATAACTTTAAGTAAGTATCATTATCGTGTCTACATTCTATTAAACCAATTAATCATATCAGTATGAAGATATATAATTATTTTGTCTACACACAAATGCAGCTATCATTGGATACTAATTGTGATTGATCTCTGGCAATCTCATTTGCTAATCTATGACTCGTTGAGAAAACCACAGGAAGATTACCAAGAAATGATAGATATTATCCAAGGGTAACTTCGATCTCTAAATATTAATTTTAGCTCTTTAACTCGGTAATAGATAATTAATAATGATCGTTTTATTGCTAGGGTTTGGGCTGGGTTCGTGCAGAAACACCGTCTAGATTTGAAAGCGCCACTTTCAAAGCCTATCCTACTTCAGTGGATTCTACGGTAGCCACCGGGCAAAAATTTGTGTGGCTACTATGTCTGCGAATTTCTGACGGTCTATGAAAAAAGAACAAATCTTGAGCACGCAAAAGTATGCCACATGTATATATAATAAGTTCATTTCATTTATTTATTGCTATTTAATAAATCTTATTCATACCTCTAACTTTTTTCTTTAATGTCTACTAAAGGAGACGTGGTTGAGGTAGAAGGTGTTGGATGAAGTCCGCCTAAAAGGAACTCAGGAGACAATCGCAGGATTTCTTAACGACCAAGTCCCGAATCCCGCCGGCGAGTACTACTTCAACCCTGATGAGCCAATGAAACCAAACCAAGATGATCATTTGTATGATGCTTGAGTGGCGGAGAACAATTAAGCTGTAAATACTTTATCCGTGATGGATATGTGTAAATATTATATTAAGGACCTATAGACATGTATAATATATAAATAGTGTTATATAGTATATTTATATGTAATGCTCTAAATTATATAAATTATAGGTGCGCGCCTACATAAACAAGCAGCGAACAATACGCATTCGAAAATAATAATAATATAATTGTAAAGCAGAAAAGGAAAACCAAAAGAAAAGAAAAGGAAAAAGAAAAAAACTCTTTAGTCCCGGTTGGTAACACCAACCGGGACTAAAAGGGGCAGCCAGGTGGCGCACCCTGGCGCACCCTTTAGTCCCGGTTGGTGTTACCAACCGGGACTAATGGTGGACCTTTAGTCCCGGGCCGTGGAACCGGGACTAAAGGTGGGACATTTAGTCCTGAAACCTTAGTCCTGGCTCCGCAGCCGGGACTAAAGGCTTTTTAGGCCTGGGACTACAGCCCTTCTCTGTAGTAGTGTTTATTGTGCACAAATATTTTTCAAAAGCAAAAGGGCCCGTAGCCTCGTAGTTACAGGAGCCTTGGTAGCACCTCAGGTCCTAAGTTTGACTCCTGTGGTGACTTTGTCAATTTCGAGGATTTGTCGGCTTCGAAGATGCTCGTAGAGTAAGATTTGTGGGCCCAATTTGTGATTATTAATAAATAACGCCCTTGATTTTGCTCAACTAACCACATGGGGACCCAGTGATATATTCATGTGAGGTATTTGCTTTCATTGTTAATTTATCATTCGGCTAATAAAGTGAGCCACCACTAATAAGCGACAATCTGTCCTCCCCTCTTTTCTTCCGCTGATGATGTTAGTGCACCAAAGTAAGTTACGACGAAATTGCTTGTTCTTTCATTAGTTGGTGTATGTATCATGATTCATGACCCTCGAGCTGGCCTTTGCATATATACAAATATATATTATCCATCTTGTCACGATCTACAACTTGATCAATAAGGTGAAAAAGACACATTGCGTAGTATAATAAAACTATGACCAGCTACCATTTCTATATCCTTTTTATGATTAGGTAGCTACTAGGGCAGTTGGTCAACTTAATTAGACAGCTAATTAATCAATGAATGTTGCGTTGCACACAATGCAAAACTTAATCAATTCAATCAACAGGTATATATATAGTGCACGCACACATATAAATATATATAACCCGTCGCGTCCAAGTCTCTTTCAGACGGCTTTTTGATTAAGTTGGTTTCCGTTAATAACAGTAGGCTAAAAGGTGATTGCATATAGGTTGTTTGGGTCTCGCTGCGGGGAGTAAATTAAAGATTTACTCCCTCCATCCTGTAATATAGTGCATTTTAGCATTCAAAATTTGTATTTGAATATAATGCATTCTAGAGGATAAAAACTAATTTTACATTAAATACTTTTCATTTCAACCAATCACCATTAATTACGTTGACGATAGCGTCTAATTAGGAAATAAAATGAGGGTACATACGCCTTTTATGTTCTCTCTTAATTTGTCTTAAAATTCCTAGAATACACTATATTACAGGACAGCGGGGGTACATGATCATCTTAGTAAGATCTAGGTCTCTTTTACCTTTCTCTTCTTTAACCATAATAATTTCCAGTGTGATTAGATATGGTTGTATAAAGTTGAAGTATCTTTGTACAATAGTATAGATCAATGGATCACTGTCGGGTCTAAACCTGACATCACTACCGTAATTGGGTTCGGCCGAGAGCAATCAACAGTGATGGAGCTTCCCTACCATTGTCATTCCCTACCCTGCAGTGAAAGGATGATATCACTGTTGGGTCTAAGGCTGGACGCCTGGACCCGGTAGTGACAGCTTTAGAATCACTACTGATTGTAATTATGCTAACTAGCTAGTAACACAAACTAGCATGGATACCTTTGTGATTTTGCATGTTGGCTCTTATTAAGAGACAATACATATAGTTATTGTCCGTTTTAGCATGTCTGATTTGAATTTCAGATTCATTCATATATTTTTATGAAACCTACAACTTTGCAGTTGAAAATTTAATTTGAAATCATTTACATGTCCGAAGAAATAGACCGAAGTTTTAGACAAAAATACTCAAACAAATCTAACTCCTTATTGGTATATTAACAATGAGTACAAAAGGGAGACAAGGATGAGGTGGAACATAAGCATGGAAACCACACATGTGCACATTTCATGCAAAAAAAAGACTTTTGATGCTCAACCGTGTGGACATCAATTGTGGGTGAGGGGTGACCTTTGGGTCGAGAGTTTTTTGTTGCAATTTGTTTTTTTGCTAAATTTTATTGACTATTCACACCAACCTATAATATATGCACACAAATACTCACTTCCCTATCGGTTGTGCTGTGCAGCCGCTCTTGAGTATCATACTATCATATCCTTGTTGGCTTTCATAATTAATGCTCATTTAATAACTAGCACATGAGAGTTACGGGCCAGCATTGGTAAGGTGTTATGTAGTAGTGTAACATGAGGCCTTTGATATAAAGAAAAATAAGAACAGTCGTTGCACGTCAAACAAAGGAATGTATAGTATAGTATCCATATGAATCTCTCTGCAGGTTCTAGATTTTTTTTTCTCTGTTTCCCTGAAATTATCAAAGAAAATGCAAATCTTGGCATTGTCTTAACAATGCTTATAGAAAAAGTAAATAAAACAGCATGCAGCTTAGAGAGTGTACGAACAATTATTTTGAACCAATCTAGAACTTTAACTGCAATGTCTATATATGATAATATTTGTTCAAAAATATTCTTGCACAATTGATCATAATTCAATGTTCTAAAATTAAGCCAGCGCAACTGATCAAGGTGGATTGAATATTCAAATGCTCACTATAATAGAGAAGCACGCAGGTTAAATATTGCTGCGGCACAATCCAAGCACCCTCTATTGTGGATTTGCTTTTATCAAAAGTAGCATTCTTTGACAAAAAAAGAAGTTAGTTCGATCACTAGTGGTTCTCTATCGGTCGGTGTAAAATATTGTTGATATTAACAAAGACCTAACCTGGCTGAAAAAACTTAGTTTCACTGTAGAAGTCCTATCATTGATTCGAAGGGTACGAGACAAGTAACATGACTGAACAATACAAGATGGAGGAAGTTGTTGAATATTCGTCACTACCCATCAAGTGCGGACAAAGTCTTACATTGATAACAAATAAAGTAGTGTAAACCCATATTTGCCTGGTAGAACTCCATTTTAAATATTTGCCTGGATAAACATTCATTTAGTTTCTAGATAGATTACTAGAAGAATATCCCTTTAAAAAGTCAATTACTTGATTATGTTTACTCGATAATGAAAATGACATCATATACGTTGTGGTGGGTCTTTTGATTATTGTGCTAGACATAGTTTCTTGAGCGTGTTTGTTTGGTGTTTTGTGACTGTGAATTGTTTCTGGTTGTCCTCTAGGCGAGAAGTTGTGTATAGTTTTAGTGGGTAAGTCTTGGTTCTGGAGTTTGTTTGGTGGTTGTACTCTAGTCACATGTGGTTTTCTTGGCCTGATTTGCACTAAAAAAATTGGACCGGGACTTATATTTTTTCTTTCTCCTTCTAAGATATAAACTTTGTCGTATTTTCGAAGAAAACATATATAGGAATCTAATAAGTGTGCATACCCTTGCAATAGTTGACAAAGTTTTTTGAACTAAAATTGGCTTCGGACCACTAAGCATATATAGGTGAACTAAATCAAGATATTTTTTTGCAAATAATGAGAAAATAAAGATTTTGTCTTCAATTTTCCATGAATCATCAATCCAAACCTTATGTGGCCATAAACCTTGATGGCGCACACTTGGTAATTAATGTAGCAAACCAAACAACAAGAAATGATTTGAACAACAATTCAACTATGGGCCAGGGTGCGATGATTTGCAAGGCTGTTGTAACACCCTGCGCATACGCGTAACACATCTCTTACATTTTTGTCTTTGCTTCATGTATAAAATGGGTTAATTCGGAGGTACTACATTTGAAACAACAAGGATTATAAGCTGACCTCACCCTCCTAAACTTCCAAGGTGATTTTCAACTCTCACCAAGTACAGCTTCACATGTCACGTGAGCCAACAACACAACTACTACATGTTTCTAATGGGTTTGGGTGTTACTGCTGTTGACTCTGATGCATGGCATGCATGCATATGTGTTATAATCTCCTCACTGTTTATGTATGCCATTGTCTAACTGAGAAGAGTCAATTTTTGTGGAGACCCCAAATAAACTCATTTCGTGAACTTCGTGATCATCATACTGCAGCTAATTAAGTTATGCTACTCCACTAGCTAATTTGCTACAAGTAATTATGTATGTTAGCTAGAGATCTGTATACATTGGGACGGAGTAGTATGTGGCTAAAGATTTAGAGTGTTTGTCTTCTTATTAATTCTGACAATTTGACTTCTCGCCGTTCGTCGATCATGTTGAATCTCCGCCGTGTGTCAGTTAAATATAGTCCAAAATTAGCTGTCACACATTCAGTTTGAACAGGGTGTTTTTTTAATTGGGTAGCAACGTGCTCCATTTAATACTTTGTGCCTGCACGGCCGTTACATGCTATAGGATCGGATTAATTGAAAATACTCCATTGTCGCATCATATACACATTGACAATTTTAAGTCGTAAGTAGCTTGATGGTTATTGCCGCATATATATATGAGAACAGTCCTGTCGAGGCTAGCTGACTTGTTTAATGCGCTACAGACAACTACTATTCATGGTTCAAAATTTAATAATTAGATAATTAAGCTCCACACATATATGTTTCACTGAATAGGAAACTTATACTACTGTGCTAAAAAACCCTATGTAGCTAGGCCAGTTGTAGACTTTATTTGCTCAATCAAAATTAAAGAGGGGACATATACATAGCTATGTTCCACTAACTGCATGGCAAAAAAGCAATGGAAGGCAGAGATAATCATATATATGGATCTATATAGGGTGCTTGAGGCACACTACTACAAACATCTACTACTGTGCTGGTCAAAGTGCACGGTATTATTTGCTTGGTCGCATCCTCCACTAATAACCAGCAAGAAAACAGCAATGCATGTATGAATATGACCTACTACATATCTAGGGAACCCTAACCCTAACCTAATGATCTCTTCTAATTGGCACCAAATCATGGAGGAGGGGGGGTAGCCCAAGACCGCCAGAGACCAGCCATATTCCAAACTGGACTCTAGCTAGACAGGAGTGGCACTTTGGAATAATTCATTCAAGCCACCCATGTACTGATGTACGTACCTTGTGCTGTGCATGAAGGCATTGAGTAGCCCCACATGCCCCCCACTAAACCGAAAATTGTCTCAATGCACACCCCCCACCCCCACCCCCACCCCCCCCCCCCTCACACACACACACCCACCCAATGTCGTCACCACTTTGGCCTAGGGCTAATATAATAATCCCCAACTTGCCCCCACCAATACTATAAACTAATCCCCCCACTTGCGTTCATAAGCATCAACGCCAAGATGTGTATCAACCTTCTCTCTCAAGGAAATTAAAGCAAGCACGCTCCTAAATACGTCACTTCGACGAGTAACCCGCTAGTGACAGACATATGGGCCCAGAGAGGGCTAGACCCCACATGTCATTGCATGTCACATACTAGCGGGGCCATGCATCTTGCCCATCACCCTCCTCTCTCTCTCTAGCTCCTATATTATATTTCTCCCTTCCATCAACTCCAATGACCAGCACTAACCTATCCCTTTCTCGCCTTCTTTCGCCATCCATCACTTCCTCTCTCTTTCCTCCTTCCCTCTCTCTCTTGCCCCCATTGGGTTTGGCTTCGATTCCAGTCCAACATCGACGACCTCCTCTCCTCTCCTTCGTCCTGCACCTCCCATCTCTGGCCGGCCCTTTTCCTCCTCTCCGTCCCACTCATCCAGCAAGCTGCTTTCCCCTCCCAAAATATAATCCATCCGATCCACATGAACAATAAGCACCACCATCAGCAAGCAAGCAGCAGGATAAATTAACAAAGCAGAGAGAGAAATTAAAAGAAACCCCAAGCAGAGAGAGCGGCAGCTTCAGCTATAGCTCCCCTTTTCGTCTGCCCACACATCCCAGAAACCATTCTTTACTCCCCTCCAAGAAAACAAGCACCACACAAACCCTAAAGAAATCCATCCTCTCCTTGCTCACCGTCTACTATTTTCATCATCATCATCACCACCACCACCACTTCTTCTCGCGCGCCTCCAATTATTAATATTATCGGTACTGTTATGTAGCCATTATTTTTACATGCGACTTATTTGCTACTATACTCCTTACTCGACTTATAATTAGCTCTTCTCCTACCCTAGAAAGATGGCAGGCCTGGATTTGGGCACCAGCTCCTACCTTCACCAGCATCAGCAGCATCACCACCAGGCGCCCCTCCACCTCCACCACGAAGACGGCGGCGGCGCGGGGGGCGGCTCCGACGATGGCCAGGACTCGCTGTCGCCGGGATCGGGCGGCGGTGGGGGTACGCCCAGCACCGCCGGAGGCGCCGGCATCGGCGGCGGGGAGGTCGTCGGCCGCCGCCCGCGCGGCCGTCCGCCGGGCTCCAAGAACAAGCCGAAGCCGCCCGTGATCATCACCAGGGAGAGCGCCAACGCGCTGCGGGCGCATATCCTCGAGGTCGCCGCCGGCTGCGACGTCTTCGAGGCGCTCACCGCCTACGCGCGCCGCCGGCAGCGCGGCGTCTGCGTGCTGTCCGCGGCCGGGACCGTAGCCAACGTCACGCTGCGCCAGCCGCAGTCGTCCCAGACCGGCCCGGCCTCGCCGGCCGTCGCCACGCTCCACGGCAGGTTCGAGATACTCTCCCTCGCTGGCTCCTTCCTCCCGCCCCCGGCCCCGCCGGGGGCCACCAGCCTCGCGGCCTTCCTGGCCGGCGGGCAGGGGCAGGTCGTCGGTGGTAGCGTGGCTGGCGCGCTCATCGCCGCGGGGCCGGTCGTCGTCGTGGCCGCGTCGTTCAGCAACGTCGCCTACGAGAGGCTGCCGCTCGAAGACGGCGACGAAGTGGCCCCTCCACCGCCTGCGGGGAGCGACCAGCAGCAGCCCGGTGTGCCGTTTGACCCAGCGGCCGCGGCGGTTGCTGGCGGGCTTCCCTTCTTCAACCTGCCGATGGGGATGCCGCCAATGCCGATGGACGGCCACGCCGGCTGGCCGGCTGGCGCCCCTGGCGGCGGTGTCGGGAGGCCGCCCTTCTCTTGACGGATCCCATCGATCTATCAGCAAAGTGCACGCGCGCGAGGACGTGGACTCTACTACACGTGTACAAGTAGCATCTCTTTCTCTCTGTCTGCCTTCCGCTTCATTCCCTCCGCCATTGTTGTGATATCTCTCTCTGATGTTTTTTATGTTAACCTGTATGGGACTTAATTGTGTTAATTTTGATCAGTTGAGTGTCGCTGTTAATTTGAACTGTGTTGTGAGGACATGAACTCATAAATTGATCAAAATTTGTTTTTGTTTATGCCCCGGAGTCAAATGTTCAAGGTAACTTGAGTACCATATATAACAATGTTATTACACCCTTACAGGATACATAAATTCTCGTGGTGGTGGGAGACCACAGCTTTCTTGTGTTGTCTGTCGGTTGCACTCCTCTTTAATTTGTTTGCAAAGATCAGGTGCTGATCTCTCTTTGTTTGTTCGTTCGTTTGTTTTTCTTTTCCTATATCAAAAGTTCAATACGACTTACTGGTTCATGTTGCTTGCTAGTTTCTTGCTTACATCTCTTTTATATTGATGTTTGCAATCAGTAGGTTTGCAAGTTTTTTTTCCCTTCTAAAGGATCCAAATAGCTCTTCATATATACTGGACATCACTTTATTTCTTTATTTTGCTTGCGTGTAGAATTTTACTGTTTCTTATATGGCTACCACCAGCTTTCTGCAATTCTACAAGTATAGTTTTCCTCACAAGTCACAAGCATTGCACAAAGCACAAGCTATGTATCCTCCTTATTGTTCTCTTTCTCAACTTTTCGCATATTAACTACTAGTATATTAACCTGGATATATACATCATTGGAGGAAGGGATTAGTTGATTTTTTTTTTTTAGAGTTTGGGAATCCCCGTAAATTCTACTGAGCAAATAATGAAACAAAGTACACGCAAGAAGGAAGAGAAATATGTTATGTTTAGTTGACTCGATCTTTTATTTCCTTAGATTGGGTGAGACCATTGCTTATTTTTCTTGCTCAAAGAGAAAGGTAGGGTACAACAGCTAGATTATTAACTAAAGAAACCAAAATGATCCGAGTTTTTCATAGATTACATATAGTAAAAAAAATTGTTGAGGTAATTATTCTCAACAAAACTGTAGCTCAGGGAACAGGTTCGATAATCTAATCTCTAATAATATATGTAGGTTCTACTTGGAGTTTATGTATCCAGACTTTGGGGAGTTCTTGCCGGTGATTACTAAGGCTGCATGAGTTTTGAAGTTCCTGCATTGCAAACTGACATATAGAACTAGCATAATTAATTAGCGCGTGTCTAGGTGTGCTATGCATCATACGGGAAATGATCCAAGAGAGGAGAGAGAATAATGCAACCAGGAACATATATAAGCAAATGTAGGCAGTAATCCCACTATACCATCTATAAATTTAGCTATTCACCTGAATTCTACAGCCTACCCTGCAAAATTGGTAGTTGGGGCGGGGGTCAAACAAACAATAAGGGTTAGATTAGAAAACACAGGGAGAAATACACTGTAATTCAGGCTCCTCCTTGACCCCGTTGTTTTCACTCCTTGAATTGTTGAGTTTCCATCAAATTCCTGGGTTTCCATATTGACCTTCCTTGCTAACTTACATATATACGTACATGAGACAGTATTCTGGCTCAGAAATCTGTTAGTGTGCATCTAGTTCAAGATTTGTGAAGAGCTAGTTAGATTTCTCTGTTCAGGTGCCGTTCTTCCTGTGTACTCAAGATTTGAGTAATGATTAATGAATATATATATATAGGCATCATTAGGGCCCATGAAGAAATATATGTATGTACATACTGTATATATGTTGCACACGGTAGCTAGGATTGATCATATATAGAATTTGTGTGTATGATATTTTTAGTGGATTCACGTGTGCCAGCCTATCTTTTAATCTATACCCCTTAATTATACTATATCATCTCACTTCACACAAGTACAAATACATGATGGTTTGCCAGAGGCGTCGAAGTCTTTATGACGGATTCTTTTGAAGGCATGAAATGGCCGTTTTGGAATCTTGCCCTATCCCAAAATGGGGTACTACATGACTAGTTGACTATGTGCTCTCTCTCTTTCTCTCTCTGCTCTCTTTCTCTGATCACTTCACTGATGTCATTTCATGACCGACATCTGCCCTTCATTCCTTGGCGTTCTTTTTGTGTGTGTCTGATCAGGTTTGTTACAAAGAGCTGGTCTTTCCTGTGCCTTGGGATCTGCATGCGTGCTACTAGTAGTATTTCAATTTGACGCATTCATTTATGCTTGATCTTCTTCCTCAAAGGATAAAACAAATATCGCCTCGAATTTGATCGAATTATATATATGTTCCTGCTTTCTTTTCGATCCATCAATTCTCAACACAACATTTCCAAGTCGATCACTGTGATATATGTCCCTTTTCCTTGTCATTTCATGCGCATCTACTTAATTTGCCTTTGTCTAGCTAGTATCTGCTGCATAATTAGCTAGATTAGCTGCACTCATCTGGTCAAAAAGGGTTATGCAAAGAACTGTTATATGATTCTATAGGTACAGCGTACCGGAAGCTAAGAATAAGACATAAAAAAATCGAGTAAATTGTCCCATCAGTTCTTGATCACTTTGGGAACTAATCGAGATCGTCACCCCGTTGTTCTATGTATGTGCACATGCACAGTCCAGTGTCTACAAACTAGTGTGGACAAGCAATGCTGTGCTAGATTAGTGAAATCAAGTGCTTACAGTGTGCTACGACATGTGCCTACAATTAGGTAGACAGTGACGCTTACTGCTAATATGATTGTAGGTCTACAGTTCATCCACAAAGCATACCTCCTGTCCCTGCATTATTGTCACTGCTAGAAACATGTGCTTAATGACCGACTAGCGGAACTGTTAAGAGAAGAAGAGTTGAAATGGTACCAAAGAGCGAAGCTAAAACATTTGTTAGAAGGGGATGCCAATACAAAGTATTATCATTTAGTTGCAAATGGGAAACATAGAAAAACTCGTATTTTCCAGTTAGAACAGGAGGAGGGGACTATTTATGGGGAAGTGGAACTAAAAAAGTACATTACTAAGTATTACAAGTCTCTCTTCGGACCGTCGGAGAGGTCGACAGTATCTATGGATGAGTCCGCCACAAATGATATTTCTCAGGTATCTTTATTGGAAAATGAGATGTTAACTGAGATATTCACTGAAACTGAGGTGAAGGAGGCAATTTTTCAAATGGAACATAATAAGGCTCCAGGTCCAGATGGGTTTCCTCCAGAGTTTTACCAAGTCTTTTGGTTTCTTTTAAAAGATGACTTGATGGCTCTGTTCAAGGATTTTCATATAGGGACCCTGCCAATCCATAGCCTTAATTTTGGGAATATCATCCTTCTACCAAAAACAAATGACGAAAAGAGAATACAACAATATAGACCAATTTGCCTACTAAATGTCAGTTTCAAGATTTTTACTAAGGTTCTTACGAATAGAATTACAAAAATAGCCAATACAGTTATCGGCCCTACTCAAACAGCTTTTATACCAAATAGAAATATATTGGAGGGGGCAGTTGTTCTCCATGAGACAATCCATGAGCTTCATACTAAAAAACAGAATGGGATCATTTTTAAAATCGATTTTGAGAAAGCTTATGATAAAGTGAGATGGTCCTTTTTACAACAAACCCTGCGAATGAAAGGTTTCTCTGAAAAGTGGCGACATTGGATTTCATTGATAACAGAGGGTGGAAGTGTGGGAATAAAAGTAAATGATCAACTGGGAGATTATTTTCAAACTAGAAAAGGTTTAAGACAGGGGATCCACTATCTCCAATTTTATTTAATCTGGTAGCAGACATGCTGGCAGTAATGATCACTAGAGCCAAGGATGATGACCAGGTGACAAGGGTAGTACCACATTTAGTGGAAGATGGTTTATCAATTCTGCAATATGCAGATGATACCGCCATCTTTATGGACCATGACTTTGAAAAGGCTACAAACATGAAACTCATTCTTTGTGTCTTTGAGCAATTGTCTGGTCTTAAAATTAATTTCCACAAGAGTGAATTATTTTTCTTTGGGGAGGCTAAACAGTGTGAACAACAATATGCGCAGCTGTTTGGTTGCAGTATTGGCACTTACCCCTTTAGATACTTGGGAATTCCAATGCACACAAGAAAATTAAGTAACAAAGATTGGCAATCTGTAGAAGAACGGTTTGAGAAGAAGCTAAGTAGTTGGAAAGGAAAATTATTCTCAGTAGGAGGTCGTCTAGTCTTAATTAATTCAGTGCTTTTAAGCTTACCGATATTCATGATGTCTTTCTTTGAGGTACCTAAGGGGGTATTACAGAGAATTGACTTCTTTAGATCGAGATTCTTCTGGCAGAATGACCAACATAAGAAAAAATACCGTTTAGTAGTAGAGTGTGGTGTGCCAGCCGAAAGAACAAGGGGGTTTGGGAGTTACTAATTTAGAGATACAGAATAGATGTCTGCTTAGCAAATGGTTGGTTAAACTATGTAATGAAGATGGCTTATGGCAACAAGTGATTAGAAATAAATACTTAAGAAATAAAACTATTGGAGAAGTTCAAAAGAGAGCAACAGATTCACATTTTTGGAAAGGTCTTTTAAATGTCAAACAACAGGTTTTGCAACTTGGAAAGTTTAAGGTACAAAATGGAAAGCAAACTAGGTTCTGGGAAGATATTTGGATTGGGAATAGTTCTCTAAGAACTAAATTCCCGAGACTGTTCAACATAGTGCACAGAAAACAGGATACTGTGTCCAATGTGTTGTCGTCTATTCCACTTAATGTTTCTTTTCGGAGAGCGTTAGTGGGAAACAACTTGAGGGATTGGAATAGGATCGTCGCAATAGTAGTGAATATACAGTTACAGGACGAAAGAGATGTCTTTGTTTGGTCTCTAAACTCAAATGGATTATTTACAGTTCGTTCAATGTATGCATTTTTAGTCAATAGTGGTGTGTGGGTCTCACAGGAAATTTGGCGTGCTAAATTACCCATGAAAATAAAAGTTTTCATGTGGTACTTAAAAAAGGGAGTTATTTTAACAAAGGACAACTTAGCAAAAAGAAATTGGAGGGGTAATAAAGGTTGTTCCTTTTGTAATACTCCAGAATCAATTCAGCATTTATTTTTTAGTTGTGCTTATGCTAAGTTTCTGTGGACAGTAGTACACATGGTTCTGGGCATTGCTCAACCCACTGATGTTAATGATCTTTTTAATCATTGGTCAAAAAGAGGGGGAACCAATCATAATTTGAACTTATTGACTGCAGCTGCCGCATTATGTTGGTCACTATGGATATCAAGAAATGAAATTGTTTTTGATAAATGTACACCTAAAACTTTTATGCAGGTACTGTTTAGAGGGACTTACTGGCTCCGTCAATGGGCCAAGTTACAACACCATGAAGACCGCCAGCAAGAGTTAGTCGACGTCTGTCGGGTTCTCGAAGCTTCGTGTCTTCAGCTGTTTTTATCTTTTGGGTGGTCGTCTGCTTCTAGGATTGCTTTAGAATTGATCTTCGTGTGTTAATTCTTTGCAGTTAGTTCAGGTTCTTTGGTTTGCTTACGACCCCGGTCGTGTTTGTCTATGGCTTGTGCCATGACACGGTGTTAAATGTTGTAATAAATTGGCCTGAGTTCATCCTTTTTCGGGTGAATGAAGCCGGATAGACTATCTATCCTTTATCTAAAAAAATATATGCTTCAACTTGATTTCTCTTACATGCATGAAAGAATTCCAACTAGGTTTGGGAGTTGCAACGTCGACATGCCCAAATTTCATTTTTCACTTTTATATATTACATACTATAATACTAGTCAACCCGTGCATTCGCACAAGCTAATACTATACAAAAAAACAGTTTCAAAGCTATTCCTTCATAGAGACGGTCCATAAAACCCACCACATCTAATGTAGTGCCTAAGGTCTATAGTTATGGCCCACTTTGAAAATAATTTTTCGAGGTGGTCAATATAAAATATTGCCTCTAGAAATCCTATTTTTATATATGTGTTCATGAGACTCCTCAAAACAAGCCGAACATATATAATTAACTAGCAAAACCTATTATCTACAACTCTTCTCTCTCATCTATCCAATCCCTTGGCCACTGCCACCCCTCATCTCCTCTCTCTTCTGTTCTCTCTACCCCTCCCCGTTTGACTTTACTATGCCCTCACCCCCGCCCCTCTGCCGGTGGAACAGCTAGATTTGGGTAGAGGGAGTCTTGATTTTGCGAGATCTATGGTGGCACTTCTAGATGATCTGCCACTTCCCCAACTTTGGCCCCTCACTCTCTCCATTTGCAGGGGCACACATAGAAAACCAGCACAGGACCAGGGAGTCTAGATGGTGTATCCTCCATGGCCTGCTAGTGGTGGATTCATCGCGATTGGCGGTAGAGATGATAAAAACAGATGAAAGAGGGCTTAAAAAGCCCTCAACTATTTTGTGTCCATATTTATCATCGAAAATGGGTGCAAGAATAGGACAACTGGCACTACTAAAAAAATATTAACCGCGACCTTTTCAAAACCCCCTCGGAGGTGGGCACGATTTTGAACCACCTCAGTTAATGCCTTGGATTAACCGAGGCGGTCGCTTTTTATTAACCGAGGCGGTTACAAACAACCGCCTCGGAAAATTGATTTACGGAGGCGGTCCAAAAAATCTATTAACGGAGGCGGGCCTTATAAGAGGCCCGTCTCCAAAAAAGCCCCCATTTATGGAGGCGGACCTTCTAATTTGCCCGCCTCGGAAAAAAGGGCGCGGCCCAAACAGTTCCAAACTGAGGCCCGATAACTGCTCAAGTATAAATACAACAGCTCCTAGGGTTTCATTATCCCCTCACTCTTTCTCCCCTCACTCTCTCCTTTCAGAACCACGCCTTAGAACCACCGCTTCTCCCCTTCTCAGTGTCACGACTTAGATCGCTGCTCCTGCCCTTCTCCCTCTCCCTCTTCGTTGACGCGGCGGGCGCGGCCCCTCTCCGACGCGGCGGGCCACGGCGGCAGCCTCCAGCGGCGGCGGCGTGTCCCTCCCTCTCCGGTCGTCCTCCACCAACTCTGGCCGTCCTCCACCACCTCCAGCTAGCCTCGGGGTCAGTGAGCTCGGTTGTGGCGGGGCGGCCATGTAGATATGGCCGGCGGCGAGCAAGCAGGCCTCTCGGGTGGATCCTATGAGGCGGATCTAGGGCGGAGGCGGCGCACGCAAGCGGGACGGCAACGACGACGAGCCTCCTCACGACGAGCAGCGGATCCGGCGCCCTTCCTCACTGCGAGCGGCGGATCTGGCACGGCGGCTTCCCCGGCAGCGGATCTGGGCCTATGGCGACGGATCTGCGACGGAGAGGCCTCCCCGGCGGTGGATCTAGGCGGCGGTGCGGGCACGATGAGAGCAGCGGCGGATGGGCTCGACGCCGGGCCTTGGATGGGCTTGCGATTGGGCTCATCGTGTTTTTTTTTATTTTTTTATTAACGGAGGCGGGCAACTGGTCTGCCTCAGTAAATAGATGATTTATTGTGACCTTTGATGCGAGGCGGACGGGTTGCCCGCCTCGCAAAACCGTTTTTGCCCGCCTCCGTAAAAATTGTTGTAGTAGTGCGGGTACGAGAATCGGAATGGAATATGTGGGTGTGTAAGAAATGAATAAATATGGATGGAAATGTTATGGAAACAGAACATTCATGGAGAACTTATACTACTACAGAAGGCATTTGTAGTCATGGTCAAAATTGATTTCTGCTAGAAGTGTGTCTTCCACCCCCACCCCATTTACTTAAGCATCTCTAGTAGAAATCAGTGATTTCTAACGTGGTTGGTATCATAGCCCACCTCTAGAAATCATTTTTCAAGAAATGAAAAAGGACCATAAAAGATAGCAACAAATGTAAGTCACAATTTATGTGTGCATGCATTTCTATGAATCAAACTCAAGACCCCTTACCTTACTTGACCATACCCTACCACTCCACCACACAATCACTATTTGTGACCAAATGAATGAACCTATCATTTTGTATTAAGTTTAGTTGAATATTTGGGATCCAAAATAATTTTAAATAAAAAAGTTTGAACTATAAAGTTTTAGCTCACATCGAGCTCTATGATTTTAGCATAGTGCATATGTTCATTGAGATCATTTGAAAAATCGATAATTTGAATTTAAATATAGTTCCAGCTGAGTTCTGACTGTTTCAAACCATGACACGGCAACAAAGCTCATGCTATAGTACCCGTTCTGCCTGGTTCTACCTGTGCTGCAGGACACTGCTACAATATTGTAAGCTATGACATAAATTTCCTATATTACGATAGAAATGAAATGTCAATGACACATCCCTTGTAGTGAATACTTGAGCTATAGAAACAAAGTTGTCCAACTGCACCTAGAAATCTATTTCTAGAGGGCCTCTAGAAATCGTTTTTCAGAATCTGTAAATTAGGCCAAAAAAATAGCAAATGAAGTTTCAATCCCCAAAGAAGCTCACTAGGCAACCCCCATGGTCATATGTCAGTCACAAGTCACACAATTTTCGTGCAGGATTGAACACACACAGAACCTCAGGCTTCGTATGTTCCTTCCTTACCACTCCACCCCAAAGTAACTTGTGACCAAATGGCTGATACAATCCTTTTGTATTCAATTTAGTAAATATTGTAACAAATATTTGTGACTCTAAACAAATTCAAATGAAAAGATTGAACTAAAAAGCTTAGATCTTATTAAGTACTACAACTTTAGTTTAGTTCATTTCTCCATCCAAGGTTGTTTGAGAAATTCAAGAAAAAATTGTATTCCAAAATTTAGAAACATATGATAAAATGGAATTTTTGGGACCTTAATGGTTTCAAATGAAAAGGTATAAAGTTTGTCTTCATCTAAGTTGATTTGAAAAGGTTATGAATTTTACTATGTTGGACTATTTTTAGAGGCAGACCAAATTGCCAACCACATCTAGAAATCCATTTCTAGATATAGATGGAATTTCTAGCCGTGCATTTAACATTTTTAGAGGCAACTAGAAAGCCTATATGCCGCTGTAAAATAAAAGAAATTCCTATAGGTGGCTGGACTTTCCAACCGCCTCTAATCGTATTCTAGCAGCTGTCAGCTCGAAAAATATTTCTAGATATGGTTCTTGATACAGCCGTCTCTGGATTAAAAGGATGGCGCATCCAAAAATGGTTTCTATAGTAGAGACAGCAACTGATAATTCCAATCACCTCCAAAAACAAGATTTGCCGAGGCTATTTTTTGAGGCGATTGACAAGGCCTGCCATCTTTAAAAATCAATTTTAATGGCAGACCCTATATCCCCCTAGAGGTATCTCTAGATGAGGCTTTTGATAGAATTGCCTATGACAAAAAAAAAGGAAGGTGACTCTAAAATTTGTTTTTGGGTAGTGTTTAAGACAGAATACATGTTCAATCGCCCAAAGTTCAATACATGATAGCCACGCTCGTGAGTCTCTTAGTCTCATAGCAAATCACACACACAACATCACTGCTTACACACGAAAGTTCCTCCATTCCCTCACATATGAGATGACCAAGGATTCCCACATCCTGACTGTATCTGGGCAGCAACACACGTAGCTTCCTCCTTGCCCATATGTCTTGTGTAAATTACCTAAGCTTTTTCTACGGTTACAAGATATTGTAACACAGTGCCAGCAAGTTCTCCAAGAACAAACACATACGTAATAGATTTGATGTCTGACGGAACACTAAAATTTCCGTCCATATGTTTGTGCGAATTCTAGGCACACATATCAAGTAATGAAGTGTAACTATAAGCAACCATGTCTGATAGAACAATTTTCAGACCACTGATTAGAAGGAGATTCCGTGTATAAGCTAGCCTTACAAGCTTGAGACACGAACCAAGAGGACGTCTGGTCCTGGTGATAATAATGACAAGTTGGAAACTTTCAGTGGATTGAGGGCAAGAATCGAAAGCACGTAAAGGTTGAAGCGATAATAGACGTGGAGTTGAGGAATGGAGATTGTTGCTGGGTGAACGTGCTACCTTCAATGAAAGCTAGACAGGGCCTGGTTCCTTGGTGGAACTCGTTGGACGCTGCTCTGGGTCAGGAGTAGTTGGGGCTGTGTCGGTAGTTGATCATAGGTGCTGTTTAGTTAGTTGTTTTGAGCGCTTTGAGTTGTTTGTTCTTTGTATCAGTCTAGGTGGACATTATTTTGGGCTCTGTTTCTAAACTGTAAATGCACATATAGTCTTTTGATGTTAATTGAAAGGTCAAGGCGATTGCCCTTAAACTCTAAAAAAATGTGGAGTTGAGGAAGGCATCCATGGCGACGACGAGGGCAGCACGATGCTAGGATGTAGTTACCAGGGCCTATGCAGCTATGTGACAACATCTGCTGGCCGGTGGCATATTCAGCCAGGAGACCGAGGACACATTGTGATGAGTAGCTCAAAGCCCTAGTTTGATATTGGATAATTGATGAAACCTAGTATGCTAACCCTTGTCACTAAGTGTTGTGATTGAGATAGGGTTGTACACACCAAGTGGTGGAGCTAGATGATGGTCGTGGTGATGGAGGTGACCAAATAGAGATGATCGAGTGCTCCAACTTGGAAAAGAAGAAAGAGAAAAATAAAAACCAAGTGTTGATCAAGGCAAAGGTATCAATAGGTTTTTGTTTTGACACTCAAGACATCATAGAGGGTGTAAGTGTGTTTAGGATCGATAGCCATACTATTAAGAGGGAAAATATTTGGCTAAGCGGTTATCGAGTGCCAATAGGTGAAATGATTCTTGCATATGCATTAGGACCTAGTGTGCTAACAATTGACCCTTGAAAAATGCTAACACACATGCACATGAGTTATACACTTTGTTGTTAGCAACTTGGAAGCAAGGGTGAAGTGGTTGAAGTGTTAGAAAAATAAAAGGAGGAGAAGGTGCAGGATCGGACCCTGGTGACGGGTGGACCGGACTAAGAGCGGTCCGGTCACTAGCCCTGAGTCTCGGGTAGCCCAGCTAGGTGGCTTGACCAGACCTAGCGTAGAGGAGTGACCCGACCCACTGTGACATGTCTAGTCTTGGTGAACAGAAGTGGCATGGCTCGGTCTCGTGATTGGACCCTGGAGGGGTTGCACGACGGGACGCGTGAGGAACACTATTCCCTCGTCTGGTCATGGCACTATGGCATGCGCGGTGCTGAGCAGAGGGGACCAAACTCTGGGTGCCTCGGTCACCTATGACAGGACGCGTCCGGTCGACGAAAAACCTCTCTGGATGCTTACTGGACTCGACCGGATGGCATGTGCTTGTGAGTCCGGTCGTTTCTTCGTCGAGTCCGGTCATTACTTAACCGAGCGCGAGAACGTTAAGTGACCGTTGGGATCGGGCAACTGTGTTTGAACGTGGGGGTGCGTGGTGGTTATCAAAGGACTGGAACCTGCCAATCGGATGCTGGGGAGCGTTTGATCACGCCTGCGAGCAGCCAACGGCTCTTTGAGCAAAGGGGGCTCTATAAATAGAAGAGGCACGGCTTGGGCTTGCTCTCTTGCACATTTTCATCAGTGATACATCCTTGTGAGCCTAAGCAAATACCTCCCACTTATCTTCATCATTGATTCATCATCAAAGTGAGATTAGGAGTGATTTCTAGTGCATTTGCTTGAGTGATTGCATCTAGTGGCACTTGGGGATCATTGAGGTTGTGGATTTCTTGTTACTCTTGGTGGTTGTCGCCACCTAGACGTCTTGGAGCAGCTGAGGAGCATTGGCACGAGTTGGTGATTGTTCGTGGCCATCTCCCGGTGATATGTGAGGGGTCTTGTACCTTCCCCAGCGAAGAGCCGAAAGGTAACTCTAGTAAATTGCTCATGTCATTGAGCTACCTCACTTGTGGGTAGGTTCTTGTGGCGCCCATTTGTTGGGCTAGGTTTGTGAAACATCTATTAGCCGCCGAACAACCAAGTGTTGGTCGACACAACGGGGACTAGCATGCCAGCAAGCATGGGATTTCTCCCGGATATTCATATTGTGATTGATTGTCCCCTGCCGGCATTGGTAACCCTCCTATCACTTGCATTACATTCATACTTGTGTAGTGGTAGTTGTAGTTTGAGTAAAGTAGCTCTCTTGCTAGCTTAGTGAGTAGCCTCTAGTTAGTTGTTAGCTAGCTCAACTAGAGTAAGAGTAGAGACTTAGCCATTGCTTGTGTCTAGAGATTATAAAGAACTAGAATTATGGTGTGGCTTGCAACCCTTGTAGAGCTAGAGCAAAATTGCATTACGCCATTTAGTGATCTAACCATTTGCTCTAGTGATTTTGTAGAGAACTTTTATAGGCTATTCACTCCCCTCTAGTCATTTAGGACCTTTTAGCAGCTTGTTTATTGGGCTTGGTGGCTGGCGTGGGCCGAGACAATGACTTGTGTTGGGAAGTTGGGTTCTTGTTTGTCGGTTCTCTGTATTTGACAAATCTATGTAATTTTTTAATTAACATTAAAGAGAGAAGGCATTTTTCCAAGCCGTCTATAAAAATAATGACAGATTAAATCCTCGACTCATGAACACGTTCAAACGATCCATCAATGATTTGCAGCTTTTGGAACTATAACTGAGGGGGGAGACGTTTCACTTGGTCTAATGAGCAAGACACTCCAACAATGACAAACATAAACAAATACTTTACTCTAACTATGCAATGGCTTGAAGCCCAGTTATAATCTTCTTCATTTTTTCGTCTCCTTTTCGCCCCTAACTTTGTAAGGCACTTTTTTCTTTACCTTTTCATATATGTATAACTAGTAGCTCTCCTGATTTTTTTTGAAAAAATAAAGAATAGATGGATTGACATCTATTTTTTATCTACTCAATTGATAGATTATCTAAACTTGTAGCTCTATTACTCCCACAGAAATTGTGTTCCTTTTGATAACACAAGCTAATTGTTAGCTACAAAAAAATAGCCTTATTAGATGATCTAAGCAGAATGGCTAAAAGGTGTGCTAAAAATTATTCAAGTCTTTGTCTAGTTGTTAGCCCATTAGCTGGACACAACCAACTAGCAAAAGCTAACAGTAGGGATTTATGCACATGTTGGGATCCAAACACACTGGCTAATATAGTTAGTGCAACTTCCAAAGCTCCTTATAAAACTTCTTAATTCGGTTAGTTGGCAAAAGGATAAACTCTCTAATAGTTTTGTAAAACAACTCAATGATCCTTTGTTAAATCTCTTCATCAAATCCTCGTGCCTTCCACACATGCTATCCTCCTGGGCGCTCCTTCCCCCGCGGTTTTTGCAGCGCAAGTTTTCTCTCCTACCATAGGTTTTCGAGTTTTAAGAAACTAACTATTGGAAATTATCGGAGAAAGGTAAAAATTGAGCATGCTATTTGTTTGATTCACTTGACATAGTCATTGATTAACTAAGTGAATTTTTATTTCTTTGGAGATTCTCTTAGTTTCAAAAATTTTAGTTGTGGCTAACAATTACTCGTAGCCAGTCCAAACACACCCTAGAAGACTTTTATCGATGTTATTCCCCTACTTAAATCATTTTTAATCATTATCCATGTCCTTTCCCCGGCTCAAATCACTCCAATCATTGAGCAACAACAGAGTGCAAGTGGTACCCAAATAGTATGACATTCAAACCTTTTGTTGCTAGGAATATAGGAGTAAAACCGGCCAATATTTGGTGTTAATATGTTGCTTTGAATCAAATTGTCCTATATGTAAAACTTTTTTCGTTGAGGGCATGCCCTTGCATGGATTGGGGGAGTAGCAGATGCTGGTGCGCTAGGAGAGGAGGAAGAACAAGAAAAAGGAGAGGGAAAAGAAGAGGGGAGAGAGGTGGGTGAGCCTCTCCTATCGTGTTGTGCAGCGGCCGCCACTAGTGGGTGAGCCTCTAACTATTTGAGATTCGCAAAGTTAGCTAAAATGACACTTTAAAACTAAGTGGCCATTGTTTTTCAGTCATGGGCTATAATATTTAGCTGAATGGTCAGCTCAGGCACTATGCTAAAGTTCGCTATTTAGTACAACAGTATCGTAATAGCGGCTGACATGAGTCCACTATTTAAAACACTGCATGTTGGGATTTGACTTTGCTAGAAAACAAAGCCCCAAGACTTCGGAGTTGGTCACCAAAATTTTGTGTCGAAGTTTGCTTGCAGGATTCAAGAGCGAAGGAGGAAATTTTGACTTTGCTCGAAACAAGCAAAAGGGGCAAAGAAATTTGAGAGTGAAGACAGATTTTGGACTTTGCTTGAAATCGACAAAAGATGCGAAGAGTAACATCTAAAGCAAAGACTTCGCTCAACGCGCGAAGTCAACAAGATTTAAGACGGGAACTCGCAAAAAGTAACTTTGAAGATTAACAATATGGCGTGAAGAATGAAGTTTCGAAGATAAAAAGACAACTTCGTCCCTGTAGTTTAAAGGGGTTGTACTGATTAAAGAGAGGGGTAAAACAGTCATTTGTATACAATTTATGAAGACTAAGACAGCGCGACCATGAAATGAATACAACTTTAGGCTTGTATTCAAATTCGGTGTTGTGTAACTGTTTCACCCAACACTGCAAGCAGTAGATACTAGTAGACCAAAAAGTGTGTTTGAAACTCTTTCTAACAATAGGCGATTATTCTATTCCAATTTTTGAGATAACGACTCGATTACTGTCCTTTATTCTTCTCCTTTAGGGCCCGTTGGGTTTAGGCTAAACCAGGCCTGGAATGATTCCTGTTTGATGAAGCCTATCAAATTAGATAACGAATCCAGCCAGGAATGTTTCCAGGGAGCTGTTCCCCTTCAAACGAATGGGCCCTTAAGAAGAAACTTGATTCTTCTCGACCTCTTTTTTAGATTCTTCGGCCATTTGGTTTTGCTTGTTCCCGATTTGATCTTTTATCTGAATCCTGATGCTGCACAGTGCTCCTACTAGCTAGCACTCCGCGCCAGTTGCGGGCCATAATCCTATAAGCTACTTTGAGCCCATCAATCAAATGGGCTTACTACAGGGCCGCAGTACATCAACGGGGCTACTTTGAGCTGTGCTTTTACAGATATAAGCCCAAAGTTAGAGTCCGGCCCGAACCATTTGATATGTGCGTTCGAGAGAGAAAGAGACAGTAGCGCACAGAAGCAAAAGCAGATGAGTCCGAGCATTTCAGTTTCAGAGGATGGGGTCCGTGGGCCATGCCTGTGGCATCACGTAAACGTATATGTGGTCATGCGGAGTGAGGCAAACGTAGTAGGCGACGAATGGGCAGTTTTGTTTGAGCAGAGAAGGCCGGCAGCCGGGATTGGGTATCTGATTGGTCGTGTCCTTCAATTTGCAAAGGGAAGAAGCGGTCCCTCACGGGTGTCACGCCCAATTTTGGTCCCTATAAGTGGATTCATCCAAAACCTTCAACCACCACGTGTGCTTTAATTTGCATGCATGTTCCCTCCTCACTCTATTGTTTTTCTAAGGGGAAAAAATACTACTTTCTAAATTATAAGTCGTTCTGTTTTTTCTAGATGCAAAGCTTGAGGTTCATAGCAAAAGTTATGCAACTAAAAAAGTCAAAACAATTTATAATTCAGATGAGAGAGTACAATTAACAAAATCTACATTGTATGCTTAACTAACATTTATATACGTAAGTAACGAGAATAATCACAATATCTATTCACTGGGATATTATAGATCTATATGAATAATGTTTGATTAGCATTGGTGCTCGTGTTTATGCCTTACGGCAATTATTCTTTCAGCGGCAAGTAGCGTGTCCGATGATAGGACTGTATTTGTGGTCTGTCTTTTCAAGGGGCCCGACTCATAGGGAGTAGAGTGTGTGCATACATTTATTTCATAAGAGCAAGTATAATAGCAGGCTGAATGCTGAGGTGAAGGAGAGATAGGAGAAGCAGACTATAAGCTTACAGCCGGCTTAGACACAAGAACCAAGAAACCTGTGAGAAAGACAAGTGGGCAATGTATTAATAGTGAAAAGCTAACTACTGTATAGGTGAGCTGAGAGATAAATTGCAAAGATCCTTACAGCTAACAGCGACTGTATTATTAGCCTTGGTCTAAGGATAGTGTAACTGTATACATGAGTGTCTGCATTTGTACTATATATGTTTCGCAAAATAAATAACTGTCCAGAGAAGGTTTGGTGTTGGACAATGGTTTAACTCAAGCATCATTGGAGTAGTCACTACTCACTACCGCAGAACACTCACTAGCATGTCATCATCACTCATTTTGAGCATCCAACTGAACATAATCTGGACCTAAAGCACGTCTCTGTGAGCATCCAACTGAGCAGAGCCAATCCTAGAAATATTTTCAGTGTCTTATATTAGGTGCTACCCTCTCCGTTAAAAAATGTAAATCATTTTAATTAATTTGAAGTTAAACTTATCTAGTTCCCATCAGATTTATATAGTTTGACTTAAGACAAGTCTAGAGGTTTATTTATTTTGGGACAGAGATAATATAATATAATATAATATAATATAATATAATATAATATAATATAATATAATATAATCTAAAAAAATGGTTAAAGCTGAATAGGCTTAAGTCACGACAAGCCTAAAATATCTACATTTGGAATGGACGGAGTACATTGTGTAACTGACACCATGTGTTGGTAACTTTTAATGTCGCAATAGTAGCTTTTTTATTTGATTTGCATATATAACAAGCAATTCAGCAGCAGCAAAATGATTGTCAAAAAATATACTACTCTGTATATAGGGGGGCAATCAGACAAGTGAAGCCGATGGCACAGCAGTCGGCAAGGCGAGGCCAGCAGCAGCAGATCGATTGGTGGCCACTGTTTCATAGTGCTCCACTCCAAGCCAGCAAGTGGCCGGCGTGTGGCCCATTGCAAAAATCTTGACGCCTAGTATAGGCAGCACAGGCTCAGCAGCGAGCTCCTGGCCACTTGAACTTGGACAGTGGGCCGGCCAGGAATGGGGTCTCACTGACTCTAGCTAGCACAGCAGCACCAGGAGCGCGCATACACGCGCGCGCGCCCTGACATGACCCCCCGCGCGCGCCTCCATGGATGCTTGGCTGCCAATGCAAGTGACTGCCAAATGAAACGCGGACCTGCCTGACCTCTCACGGCCGGCCGGCCGCGCACATACGGATGGATCGTGTGGCTGTCAATCGCCGTCGCCGGGCCAGGCCGGGGCGGGAGCGGGACCGTACTGGACGGCGACGCGTACGGCCGTCGGAATATTCGCCGACGATGAGAATTGGGAGTGGAGTGAAGTGTGGCGGCCAATGCATGCCCGGCCCCCGGCCCGCTGCGAGAGGTGGTCAGGTGGGGGTCATTCGGCTTCAGCAATCTGGTCCCCGGCATGCCGGCCTCCCCTCGCTCGCATTCGACAATGCCGCCCTGCATGATGCACTCCAACAACAGTAGGTAGCTAGCTGCCATCCATTGCCAATTTGCCATGGTCCGAGATCCATGTGCAACGTGACTGATGACATGCATCGATCGATCGAGCAGCAAAGAGAAACCATTCAGGGTTCGCGATGTAGGGCCCATTTGGTATAGCTCCACAAAAACTATAGTTTTTTAGCACTCTTTAGGTCTCATAACTTTACCTGATTTTCTAGAGTGGAGTTGCACCTGTTTAGCTGAAAAAACATACAGTGGGGCTGAAAAACATGGAGCGAAGCAATCCTAAATAGGCCCGTAGTACGTGTGCTCG
Source organism: Saccharum spontaneum (assembly GCA_022457205.1). Taxonomy (NCBI): domain Eukaryota; kingdom Viridiplantae; phylum Streptophyta; class Magnoliopsida; order Poales; family Poaceae; genus Saccharum; species Saccharum spontaneum. Next base: position 9,089,432 of record CM039606.1, on the reverse strand, counting down.
TAGCATTTCACTCATTATTAATTGGTCGCTCTGATGGACCCACACGTCATCGACTCAATAATGGGTCCCACATGTCATTGACACAAAGTGGCAACGTGAACCAAATTAAAGAGCGTTGTTCAAACTATCAGATTTTGCCGGACGGTGTACTTATCACAGCATCTGTATCTGCAGGTACTGTGAAGCGTTCAAAGGGAAGAAAGTAGAAATGGGCGGCTGTGTCCAGAGGCTTGGCGAGCGAGGCTCGTTTAATCCCACCAAATATCGTTGTGATTTCACTTAACTCGTGAATTCATTGTGTTAATCGAAGCTAGAACCCGTCATACCGTAACAATTGGTATCAGAGATCACTCGATCTTGCGGGCATGGCAGCGATCTCGTCGTCAGGACAGGTGCGTTGCCGTGGTGCTCTTCCACCTTGATATGGATCCGTGATCCCCGACGGCAGGTCAATCTCAGTTCCTCCCCTTCGGGTGAGGTCCCTAAGATCCCATGGGTCCCCTATGGGGTGCTACCTACCTACACCCCTAGTCCCCTAGCATCAGAGGCGAAACCAGGGGGGTCTAGCAGGGGTCGTGCCCCCCCAAACACAATAGATTCATTTAAATACTATATAAATATTTGTATTTATAGCACAAAAAATATTAATTTCACCTTTTTATTAAAATATAATGATTTTGGTTAGAAATAGTGTAGATTTTTTTTAAATTTGTTGAAACATATAATTATGTATATTTTATCACACTAAAAAAATACGATCACATTTGTCCGCCCCCCTTTAATTAAAATTGCTGATTCCGCCTCTGCCTAGCATCATACTAGCAACTGTGGAGGGTTAATGGCTGATTGGGGAAGACGAACGGCCGAGTCCTGTGTTTTGCGTTGCCACCAATGGCACCGCCGGCCAGGTACAGCGCTAGCTAGCTAGCTAGCTAGCTGCGACTGTTCACCTCAGTACCCCGCTGCTTCCTTCAAGACCTGTTCAACTCAGGACGTGTCGGAACTCTTCAGAAGAAGAAATTCAGAGGTTGTTGTTTCGATCGAGTAGTGGCCTCGCTAATTAACATGCACATTATTGATCATCATACATACAGTATATCGTCACTGTACACCGTGGTGACTGGCGAACCGACTGTATAGAGTGGACGGCACTGGAGTCCTACCTACAGCAAGCTCGCGTGTCGTCGTCTCATCTGTACGTACTACTTGCGTCCCTTCATCGTTGGTTGCCAATTGGCCACGTCATGCATGCCCATTTTTAACTCACACCGCTCGTTCCTGCCACAGCTTTATTTTCGGGATGCACATGAAAACAACCAATAATTTTTTTTCATAGTTCAACTTTTACACAATTTGTATTTGAGCATGTATACAATTCGGAAAACATTTTTGCATAAGAAGGCATAGTAAAGTTATTTTTCGTATTAACCATCTATAAGTTATATTCTACCTAAGTCCTTAATCATGACTTAGAGATCTTCAGGGAAGCTGTCAAAACATTCATTTGCACGGCTCTTCAAAATGGCCGCCAAGAATTCGATACTCAGTGAAGTTGATAGATGTGCATGACAGATAATAATAAGTTAAGTTATTAATTTCATATGTAGTGTCCTGAACATATATGCCATGATAATATCTATTTTTTTAATTAAGTATACCAGGATAGTATCATGTAATGGTGTATGATCTGCGCCTCGTTCAGATAGCCAAATAGCTTAAACAGGGTTCGGGATCTCCGTTTTGCACAGCAGGAAGGCAAGAGAGCGGCCAGCATAATGCCAAATACAGTAGGGTACATCCTTGTGAAGCGGGAGTTTTTATTCTACACACAACACATTTTAACTAATAATACAGTCCTTCTGAACTACCTATTCAGTAAACTGTGGTTGGAGCCATTCCCATTGGTGTCCTCAAATTTCATATTGAAGCAGAGGAACCCTTGATTCCGCTTAATGCAACAAATATATAAACATAATTCCATCTGGCTGCAATTCATGACCATGAAATTTAAACTACTTCAATCATACCATCGTAAGGGAATTTCTCTACAGAAGACAATTACCACACACTAAAAAAACAGTAACATGTATACCCATGGAAGAAGAGGCGAATTTCATTCATCAAGACAGAGGGCAGAGGAGGGATCATAGGACCACCACCATACCGAATCGCTCTCCACCAGCGCCACGACACGCTCAACTCAGGCATCAACGGCGGCGCGCCACGCCTCTGCGAGCTTCGGGTTCGCCGGTACGGCGTGGCCCGGGAGATCCTCCGTGAGCAGGCCGTGGGTAGGGGCACCGCGGCTTCTCCTCCCCTCCACGAAGGGCATGGGCGCGTATGGGCACCGTGGCTTCCTCCTCCCCTCTGCGAATCCCGTACCATAGTTATTTCTTCCAACTCGCAGCAATAGGACTGTGGGGCTTAGCAAACCGGAGCTTTAACTGCACACAGCTTAACAATTGCAGAGAAAAATATCCTAAACTATCTTCAGTCATCATCTAGCAGTGAAGAAAAGATGAGCAACGCAATAAAAAACTAACGAAAGTGAGACCTAAAATAAAGTGAGAAACTAATCAACTTCTGGCTCAATTCAATTTCATTTCTACTAATCGCTTTAAAAAAGCTGCGAACTGTAACTTTGAAAATTAAACAACACGTAAATTTGTTTCTTAACTGATTTGAACCAATTTTACCAAACAGATGTGTGACTAAATTTTGCTAGCAGGAAAACACAAATACATTGATCAAGGTAGCAAGATGAATAAAAAATAGTGGCTACTCAGTTCAGGAATTCCAAACCACAATCCACAGTAAAAATATTATCCAGAAAGATTAACATAAAGTCCAAATTCTTACTGCCAGATGGCAGGTACATCTTCTGACATAATTATATAGTGTAACTACAGAAAATCTGCTTATATGGGTACAAATATGGTTGTACATTAATTTCGTAAATGCCAACATGATATCTCAAATAAATTACAAAGAAGTTTCAGAAACCAAAAATTAAATCAATACACCAACCCAGAGAGATTAGACATGTTCCTAGAACATTAACAAAATACCTTTCATCTGTGCACCGCTCAGACTGATTCATTAGCTCCCCAATAAAAAGCACAGTGGAGGTTGTGCCATCACCTCTTGTGTCATCATGTTCCACAATCATCCTCGCAATCATGATTGCAGTTGAGTTCTGAATTTGCTGCAACTAAATGGCACAAGACATCAAATCAAAGAAAAACACCACCAAGCACACTAAAATATGTGAGATCTTTAAGTGTATCATCATTATCCCATGATTGCATAAAAAAAACTGGAGTCCCAAAATTTTGCCTTAGGAGTCCCAAAAAAAACTACAGCTCATTGTTGTTTTCATTTATGAACCAAAATTATAATAAGTACTTCCAAGTATTCAGTATACTATGAATATGCTTGTGTGTGGTTACTGATTGAGACATATTGAGATCTTTCAAAGCCCTTTCTGACATTTTCACACCCTGTAACATGCATGGATTATTGGCAGAAAAAGGCAATTAAGAACAAAACGAACAAATTTCAGTCCATTCCTAAGAGGTGGAGATTAAAATAGTTAAAAGGGTATCTCTGGTGATTGTTTGGACTTTGGAGCATTTTTCATAACAAATAGATGGCTCAGAGTGTAGTCAACCAGTCCATGAAACAATGATCAAGTAATAAAACTACAAAGCAAAAACATAATTAATGGAAGCTGAAATTCAGATGCATGGTTCCATGAGATCCACAGCTAGTCAAGTCACAAAGTTAATTCTATGAAATTTGAAATGCAGTTTTCTAAAAATCTGTATCTAAAAATTGACAAGCACGCTGCTTCATGAAAAGAATGAGCTCATATCCATGAACTCTTTACAGTTCTGAAAGTTCACCTACCTTGATAAGCTCATCTCTCCTCTTTGGATGAACACCAGTTCTCTGCCGATATATGCATCTGAATATTCACCTAGTAGCCAGCAAAGGCCATGTCACGTCTCCACTGCACCACAATTTACCGATTTAAAAAAAAGCGAACATTTATGCTTTTGAGATCCCCCATCTACACCTAACGTAACCTTCCAAGAAATAACTGAAAAAAATATATATATCCTAGAGAATCCAAACATGACCTTAAATAAAGGAAAACCAAAAGAAATTAGCAAAAATAAGAACTGACAGCTGCTTGTTGGCCACGATGAAGTCAACAATCATTCTTTGAGCACTGTTAGATTTAGTAAAAACAATGTGGTCTCGAAGGCTCAAATCTTACCATATCTGCTGAATTGGGCAGCTCATCCTCCCATTTTGGAATAGCATTTGCCTTCTCAACATATGCTGTATTTGTGCCGGTGCCAAATATTACACCAGCAACAACATCTTTGTCGTAGTACCTTCTCCAGCCAGAGTCCCAACAACATCATTAATCTGTTTCATCACAAGATCTGCTGAAACCACAAGTTGCTTATAAAGTATAAAAAAATATGTGGACACTCACCAATGCAGCTACAAGCATGTCCAGACCTTGCTTTTCCATAGTTGTTTGCAGTTCAGCCACCACATCTTCACCTACCTGATTCCATAGAAACATCAACTTAGCAGAAGGTTTTCATTTATAAAAAAACATTCAGTGCATACAATTGATCCAATAAAACACAGTTACTAAAAATAGCTTCAGGACAACAGAACGTGAAATCATCCTCTGATCAAACAAAGCAAGAAAGACAAGTTCAAAAGCACAAACCCTGTGGGGAGGTTATCGACGTAGGAGAAGAGCATCTTGACCATGGTCCCGCCTTCCTTCTCCAGTTATGCGACCATCTCGCGGGCAAACTCCGCTGCCACCTCGCGCAGCATCGACCGTGGCATCTCACACTTCACACGGAGGTTGGCCCACCCCCTGCTGTGGGTGCTTGTGTACCTGCCGTTGGTGCTCGTGGTCCTCGGATCATCATGGGGATATGGGGCTGGTCGTCGACACCAAAAGCTAATGATCCAGTCTCTGTCTCTCAGTTCCAGAAGTATTGGAATTCAACAAACTGTCCCTTAACAAACCGAAGAACCAATCTAGAGTTTGCCAGCGCCCACATCTCCAAGATGAAACACTGATATTCACATGATGAATGATCAAAATGCAAGCTGAAAGCTCCCTAAGCAACGGAATTTATTCACAAACAGGATCATTTAGCAGTTCAGAGGTCAACTAAACTGATCACTCTACAGTTGTCAACCTTACCAGTTAAAATTACTATTACTATTTCTCTACGCACAAATTACCAAGAAGCCAAAACACTTATCCAGAAACATAAATTAGAAAATTTCGGGAAAAAAGGCATAAATAAATTCTTAAAAACATGTACCAACAACCTTAAACGCAAGGACCCCATCTATTTGTCCCGGCGCAATAATCCAAAGGCAAAGACAAAATACGATCGTAACAACCCCACGCGCTGAGCACCAAGCAGCCCAGTACTGGTGATCAAGATCCGGGCAGACGCAACTCGATCCGTGGCTGAACCAAGAACTGAAATTGAGCGCTCGGGATAGGAATTCGCACCAACTTGGCGTTGCGGATCTTGTTCCCCACGTTGGCCGCCGTCGAATTCGATGGCACATGGGGAACCACGGGCGGGAATCGACGAGATCAAACCGCACACAAGGAACCAAGGCTGGGGAATTTCTAGTTGGTCTCACCTCGACGGCCGGCAGCGGGAACTGGAGCGGGACGGCCTTGAAGGCGCCGCTGACGGGTCCCCCCAAACCCTAGGCACGGGCACTCCTAAGCGTGGAGTGGAGCCGCCGCGGCCGTCTCCCGGCTCCGCCTAGCGTTTTCGACTTCCGGGGCCGAGTTTTGTTTTTCCTAGAGAAAATCGAGATGGAGTAGGCGGAGATTCGATCTCTGTTCGTAGAAGCGCGAAGGGCGCGTGGGGGGCGGAGCGCATGACGGGGTGGGGGCGGGGTGAGGCTGCGTGAGAAGCAGGGTGAGAAGCCTGCATCACACATCCAATCCTGGCCATCCGATTTGATTTAGCTGTTTTAGTAGCCCTTGATTTTAATGAAGATAAATTTCTGTGTGTAATTTTTGGGGTACACAATTGTTAGACTACTCAGCGGGGGACGTTTTTGTTGGTAGACCTAAAATAATTTGAAGTGGTCAATTATAGTAGAGACTAGTATGTCATCGATATGACATGACTATAAACTAAACAAAACTTGAGAACGAGAATGAGATGCATGCTGAAGCTGGTTAGTTTACTCAGGCGTGTTTGGCAGGGCTACTTCAGATACGCCAGAGCCGGCTTCTCTGTTTTTCTCTCGAAAACGACTTCTTTGGCGAAACGTTTGGCAGGACTCCTCTGAAGAAGCCGGACTACCAAACAGGCCTATTTACTCCGTTTTCTTCCGGTGTGAGATCGATGAGAATGAGAAGAGAAGAAGCGCAGCTATAGGCTATAAGGGTCTATTTGGTACAACTCAGCTTCACCAGTGAAATAACTTTATAAAGCTGGTAAGGAAGCCCTACCAAACATGCCCTAAATCTACCCTTTCTTCCTTGAATTCACTCCATTGTGGTGTACGACCGACGTAGGTGTGACAGCAATGTGATGTAACGCGAGATTCAGCCGGCCGGCCGCATCGCTTGCAATTGAGGCACCGTTTGGTTGTCAAATTTTTTTGGCAAAACGCTACTGTAACATTTTCGTTGTTATTTGGCAAATATTGTCCGATCATGGTCTAATTAGGCGTAAAAGATTCGTCTCGTCCATTTCGTCTAAATTATGTAATTAGTTTTATTTTTTATCTATATTTAATGTTTCATACATGTGTCTAAAGATTCGATGTGATGGGGAATCTTGAAAAATTTAGTATTTTGGGGTGCAACTAAACAGGCCCTGATCAACGGCGAATATTCACTGCTCATCCAGTCATCCGTCATCCCCACAGGTGCCTTTCGCCGGCGTTTTCACCACACAACACCACCAAGGCCCTAGCTCTCATCGATCTCCTGCTTGGATATTTTCGCCGCAAATCTGGAGTTAGTGGTCCAGATTACAGCGATTAGGCTCTCGTTTATCCGTCCGGCCGTCCGCTACCTCCCAAGGCTCCATCGCATTCCACCAGCCTCGATCCTCTGGGCTCTGCTTCTGGTTTTCTTCATCGCTTGATTGGCTTCCATCTATCTATCCTTCCCACCATGCATCATTCAAACCCCAAAAAAGCTAGCGAGCGACCGACCGAGCTCCAATTCTGTGTGCGCCGCCCTCCGGTTTCTGCTGCGACTGTGATTTGATTGACATGGCCGGCGGCACACAGATCGACCGATCGATCTTTTGCATTGCATCTGTAATTAGGGCAGCGGTGGCGTCCACGTGTCAGGTTTACCACGCTCCTCACTCGTCAGTCAATCATGAAGCACTCAATCGAGAATCTGAATCGCCACCGGATCCATCACCCGGCCAGCAGCCACTGAAATTTCTGAGAAACAGAAACGATATGGAGGTGTGGCTTTCTGTCAATTTTCTGAGACCGTGTAGTGTAAAAAATAACTCGAGAAAGAAAGTAATTATTCCGGAGCTTGACCTGAAAGCCGGAAAGGTAAATGGATGAGCTCGCTCTCCCCCAATTTCTTGCATTGTTTCACTTTTGGGTCTCGAGGAAAGTAACGGCCAGCACCTGAAATTGAAGGGTGCTGACAAGGACCTGACCTGGCGCGCCCACGAGCCACACCCCACAGCTAGCCAGCCTACCAAAAGCGTCGCAACAGGTGTCTGCGTCCGCCATGAATTCAACCAGCCGTCCAGTACACAGCACCTCCTCTCAAGCACGAACACGGGAGGCGACGACTACCAAAATTAGTCATGCATAATCACATGATCAGCTAATTAATACTAGGAGAGGAGAAGCAGGAGGACGAGCAATCTGCAGCAGGCAGGCAATCTGGCGTCACTGTTTGCAGCTCATCTCACACTGTTCCTGGTGTGTGCAGCGCAGATGCTAACACTACTGCGAGGCCTCACTGTTGGGCGTTTGACAATTTGCCTGCCTGTGCCAGTGTGCCTGCACCTGATTGCGATGCGCCTCTGAAGATTTTCAGGCACGCACAACTACAAGAAAGGGTACTGTGCTCAGACAGCAATGGGTTTGGCTCTCTGCCCTCTCCCTGCCTTATCCCATTATCCACTCTGGGAGTGGGTGGTTAGCTGGTGCAGGCATGTCATTCTTCTGCCTCTGCCCCTGCCCAAACCAAACCCTCATCTACTTCTACCGTTGTACCACTACCATGGCGTTCTTTCACATGGCTTCGACAAGGGCACCTTCAACAGTGATAGCAGTCAACAGCAGCAGTCCCTCTTGTATATCCAAAAAAAACAGTCTCATGCCAATTATGCTGCAACAACAAAAATAGAAGCGCGAATTCGTTATAAACTGCAAAAAAATGTTTGGAACGCTGAAATTGGGGGAGTTGTTCGCCGAAACTTATGAGGAAATTCAAAACATCCTTTCTTGCTTCCAAAAGAGCCTGCGCCGTTACATCTCTCTTTCCTGCTTCCCATTTTCCAGGATGGCGTCAAGGATATGCTTCTGATACCACGATGGCGAGATGCTATGTATGCGAAGGCAGAGGATCGATCCCAATAATTCAGATGTGGGGGTCCAAGAGATCACGGGGATCTACCAATGGAGACGTGCAAATTGGTAGCCACTCGACCCTTTCTTTGTCTCAAGTTTATACCACAACAAATGGTTCCAAAAGTAGTGAGGACTGAGGACTCACCCCGGCTGGCCTGCAAATGGATCAGTAGATCTTTTTTTAGAGTATACCAAGAAGGCAAGGAGTCATAACTAACATAACATTTCAGTTTCACGAATACAAAACTTTAATGGCTAAAATTTCAGAGCAATAGTACAATATCTATTGTAGCCAAGTCAGTAAATTAAGCAAAGATGATTGGGTATACTTTATAAGTTCTGTTCATATGTTTATGTACAAACTCAGTCATTGAAAAAGTTCAGGTTATCTTTTACCAGACCTTATCTTTGTAAGACTAGCTATATTACTTCAATACCATGACCATAATTTTGTTGTTTTTCTCCACATGGGTTCACTGAGAATCCATGTGGAGAAAAACTACAATATTATGGTCATGGTAATAATAAACTGTGAAATTCATCTCCTATGTTTTATGAGATAGTCCTCGGGTCATGTTAAGAGCCCAATCGGATGTTCAAAGCCCCAACTTTTCGCCGTGATGCTTCTACCCTAGCTAATGCAACTAGCAGTACTCTAGCTCAACACTGCTGTTGGCATTGGTGTCAACCTCGTCGTCCAGTGAAGTTTGCCTTGTGTGCACCACCACTGGTAGTCACTACCGGCTTGCTACTTAGGCATCTCAGTAAGCTAGGAAATCATTTTGGTAAACCGTAAACTAGAAAACCCTTTTGGTAAGCCGTAAGCTAGGAAACCCTTTTGGTAAACTCGAAGCCCAAAATCCTAATTCATTGGAGTTATTCTCCGTTCATCACCAAAGATGGACATACTGCATAGCAAATGAGTTGTATCTAAAGGCTTATTTATATGCACATGTACCGACCTGAAACCATATATGATGAGTGATGAAGTGGACTAGAGTGGAATTTAAACTAAGTTACACTTGAAGTCACTCCAACACCAGGAATTGAGGTATATTCATGTGTATTCCAACAAAGCCTAAGGTGTGTTTGCTTCTCACCTTGAGAAATAAGTCTAGCCCAGACATCAATGTTAGATGAGGGTCTCATGCGGAGGTACAAACCAAACCAAACACGTCCTTTAATTTACAGAGACCAACTCTCGAAACAGTAGTATAGTCCTGATTGTATTATTATTTTCCTCCGAAAAACTGCATAATAATTGTTACAGAAAAATGGGTAGCCCATCATGAAAGTGACGGTCAGGAAAGTGGTTCGTGTGTCCTCCACAGCACACCACTTTTTACTGTATGATAACGTGTGTAGACCCAGAGTTTTGTATACGAGCCTCGTGACTTGTCTGGTGCGCACGTGGCGTCTCCACAGCCACTACCTAGGTCTCAAACGTGAAGTACTATGGCGAGCGTTGGCATCTTCATCTCATCCCATCTCACTGCAAGGGTAGACCACATAAGGAAAATGACAGGCGAATTTGGTTTTCATTTTTGGTGACCACCAACCTGGTTCTCTGTCTGAAGCATTACCTTTCTTGCTATGTTTATTTACATGTTCATAAATAACTCGAGCATTTCGGGTTATTAACCTTGTAATACTGTCTTTACTCTGAAAGAGTTATGTATTTTGGAGCAGTGCTGCTCTGCTTTATTTTCCTAATAAAAGAAATATCATAAACAAGCTGTTCTATCAATCATTGCTTGAAGTATTAACATTTTCTCTAATTGCATATCGTTTTTCTCTTTGCCTAGTCATCATCATAATGAAACTGTGGGCTGGAACATGGGATCAACTGATTTGATGTCACACTCAAATTAGTTGAACTATGCTTAAGTGCTTCGCCATCTTAGTACCAGTTTTGTGGAAAACCACTGCATCACCGGTGACTAGGATACTTGGAGAAACCAAATTGATGACTCATTGTATTGTCTAGGGCAGAACACTACTGTGTGCGCATTGATTGGTTACTTAATCTTCAAACTCCTTATTTGGTGTGAAAATAAAAATACAAATATTCTTTTTTGTGCATTTTGGTATGTCTATGTGGTTTTCACTATGACGAAGCAATGAATCGGAGATTTGTGAAGATTTAAGTTCCACTTTTTTATATATAAAAATACACCATGTTCAGTATTTTTTAAAGAATCTTACGTTACATATGGAGTAACATTTTAAAACACTGGAAAAAATCCAGATGCAAAATTTTATTTATGCACAAAGAAAAAGAAGTTCCAATAAGACGAGAGAAGCTTTAGATACCTTTTTGGCCACCCATCATATACTCTGTCTTCTTTACTTCCCTATAAATTTGTCGACCTCTCCATATCACATAGAGAGAGAGAGGGAGGGAGACAGGAGAGAGGAAGACAGAGAGAGATGCAGTAACCCAAGAGAACTGCTCTTATGCATGAAGCAGCCATAAGCATTGCTATTAGGTGCTGATTCCCCCCTCCTGTTCTTTGTTTTTTATATCCCCCTCTTGCTCTTCTTCTTTGATGGTTGGCTGGGAACTACATCTTGAGATTTCTTTTTTCTTTCTCGCTTTCTTTTTTTATTATTGGCCTTGCTATGGTCATGTGGGTGATTCTTTGCCTGTTTTATCTGTGAGATGGCAAGCATTTATTTGTTCTTTTGGGCCACTGGATTAGCTATGAGTTTTGTTTAATCCCCTGCCTTATCCTGAGCTCAGTCTACTCATATTGCATCAGACCAACAATAGCAAACAGTTTCCATGAATATGGCTGTTCATGAAAATCCTTAGTACCAGGTTTAGTCTCTTCAAACTAGCGAAATTTCTTGGAAGTTGGTTTGGTCCTTAAAAACAGCTTGTTGCCTGAGCTGGTGGGATTATGGACTGTTCTTTCTCTGCCGTTTTTGATAGACCTGAGACTCCCGACTTGAGGAGAAATTTCAACCTGAACCTGAAAGATTTGATTTTGTCGTGCATTCAGATAATCGATTTTTCTGTTTCCCAAGGAATCCTCGAGTCGCTTGTTGCTAGTGAAGCACTCTTGTGTGCATTCTCTCCAAGATTTGTGGAATTCGATGCAACTGAAGTCTGTCTCGCACTCCTTCACCAGCATCTCCTGCACTTTTTTTTCCAGGGTTTCATGCAGGGCAAAGCAGCTGGTTTCTGCCGCCTGAAAGCTGCCGGAATCTGCGAGGCCTTCCCGAGCAGCGTCATCGGATAAGGCAGCCGGCACGGCAATGCCGGTTCCCCTTGCCCCGTATCCGACTCCTCCGGTGCCATTCACGCCTCCCAATGGTAAAATCCTTTTGCCCCCAGTTACCACATCAGATGTGCACAGGGTAATTTTGGCATGTAAAGAGTGTTGTTAGGTACCAAGAAATATTGGACTGTATGAAACTATATAAAAATTTTGTTCTTTTTGTCTAGCCGTGTTATTGGTACAGTTCATATGCTGCTTAATTTTGGTTAGAACCTGCAGTTTCTGTTTGAGAACTTGCACCAGTTCCTTCTGCTTGGTGAAACTTTTATGTTTTTATGTAACAAATTGCCCAAAAACTGTGGGAATGGACTGTGGAGCTTTATCTGCTGACTTTGATGTTGCAATGCATGAAAGGGGCCTTTTTGAAACAGAGGTTCGATTATTGTGTAGCAGAAAATTCATACACGAAGTGTCATTTGTCCGTCCTGCAATTTTCAGGGGGGCAAAGCCAGCTTGTCTGCACCGGATGCCGGAATCTCCTCATGTATCCAGCTGGTGCGACGTCGGTCTGCTGTGCAGTTTGCAGCACCGTCACCGCCGTGCCGGCTCCAGGTACGCGCATGAATTACCTTCATCTTGGTTTGAAGAATTTGCGATTAAGTAGCACGACATCTGAACATTGAGCCACATTTGTGCGTGCAGAACTAGTGTAATACTGTCCATTTCATTCTTTCTGTTCTTTTTAGCCAGTTACGAAGTAGCATTTGCTGTATCCATAAAGTTTTGCATCTTGAAAACTATATATACAGAGATGAGAGCTTTTATTCACTACAGAGATCTAGTTGTAGGTTTCATGATAGTTCAGGAAGATCAAAGGGGACAAGTTTGTTTGCCCTCTGAAGCGCTGCAATTCTGGTGCAGTAGCACTGTAGCAGTCTGGTTGTTGGCCTGAAATGTGAATTTTCTGCAGGAACTGAGATGGCACAGTTAGTTTGCGGAGGATGCCACACTCTCCTCATGTACATACGGGGTGCGACTAGTGTACAATGTTCTTGCTGCCACACTGTTAACCTGGCTATGGAAGGTAGACCTACGAAGCTTCAATATTATTTTCCTCTCAGTTGAAAGTATATTCTGTTGCTTTGATTCCTGTACAAAAAAAAAATCCTACTTCTATATATTGTGCGGTTTGGAAACTCTAGCAACCTGCCAATAGCATTTTGACATCATAGACTTGGCCTATCTTGAAGTCACTGAAATTGGTTATTATCCAGAAAGATGAAAAGGTTGACAGGGATATCCTAGAATCACTGGAGTTGAATGAATATCTCATAGATAGAGCTACTTTAGTGTGCCAAGCATTTACTGAAAGTTCAAAAAGATTTTAGTCCCATTCATCAAGTACACATCACGTTCAGAAATTCTATGATTGTTCAGAGTTCAGAAAATAAGTGCTCAACTCATTATTAACATTTCCAGTAACAAACGGTTTTCTTGTTTCCCATCGCAGCAAATCAAGTTGCGCATGTGAACTGCGGGAACTGCCGTATGCTGCTCATGTACCAGTATGGAGCTAGGTCTGTGAAATGCGCAGTCTGCAATTTTGTGACATCAGTTGGGGTAAGTATTCATCCATCAGGTTGCACTTAACAATAATATTGTAGAAGATTAACATCATTTCACTGTTATTCTTACTGTAAAACGACTTGTATTTCTCATGAAAGTTGAAAATTAACCCCTAATTTTCACTCTCTTCAGGCCTCACCTGGTGCAGAGCAGAAGCCCAGCAGCTGATAGTGTCCCTGGAAATACTGAGGTCACCTATGAAGGCAGCTTTTGAAAGGATGCTTTGAGTGCACATGTATAGAGTTCTTCCCTGAAGCAATTCTTTTTTTGTTCCTCCTCATCTCCATTCTCCCCCATCCACTTCTGCGTTCCTTCAATGAATCTGGCGTACCCGCGGAATAAATAAGAGTTTTGGAAATAACTATGGTATTTTCTTTGTTTCTGAATTTCTGAATGTTTCTCTGACTGTACTTCGATCCAAACCTTCTTGTTTTTTTTTTTCCAAAATGCATTCAGCATGGTCTCTCTTGAGTTTAACTGAAGAAACTGGTGCATGAGCTGATTGGTAATACAAGTAGGGATGCAAGTGGTGCATGAGCTGATTGATCTAAACCGCGCTAGCCTGTTTGCGTCTTTTTTTTTTTTTTTGAACATGCCTGTTTGCGTCTTTGAGTACAAGTGAATTGCCCATCTTTACCCCATCAGCTGAGAGACGTTTTGGGTCAGGAACAACTAATCTGTGCATAGTAGCTCAATAAACTGACCCTAGCCCCGGGGAACATCGACACCGTTGCCAACATGGCATCCGTGAAAGTGTTGAGATCAGAGGGTGCATCGCACCAGATGGTCAGGAACAGAAGCATTTGTTGCTTGCCGTGGCACAGGCCTGAATGCCTGATTGGCTGCTGGGCTGGACACCCTCTCTCTGATTCTTATCAGACTGTGTTTGCAGGCTTGGCCCTCTCCTAGCACTAGCAGCAGCAGGCAATGATGCCATGTGGCTTGTTTCCGCTCTGCAGGCACTGCAGAGGTCGACGGACAATGCCTATCAGTGTAGGATCAGTGATCCAGTTATTGCTATGTACGGATTGTCACAATTTCAGAGAAAATAGTGCAATACATATGCCCGGATTGTCACAATTCAGAGAAAATGGTGCAATATTTCAGAAGGCAAACACACAATGATGAAGGCAGAGCCATAGGTGGTGTTCGGTCGAGTCAGCACTACAGTAGCTGCAGTTGAGGAGCAGACAACACAACGCCTAGATTTTGTATCAACACCACTTTCCAGCTTTTGGACAGCAGACAATACGGAGTGCTGGGCCGTGTTTAGTTGCCCCAACTTGGTGGCGGCGGATTCACTGTTCACTACTGTAGCGCACTGTAGCATTTTGTTTTTATTTGGTAAAAATTGTCTAAACATTGACTAATTAGGCTCAAAATGTTCGTCTCGCAAAGTACAACAAAACTGTGCAATTAGTTTTTGATTTCATCTATATTTAGTACTCCATGCATGTGCCGGTATTTTGATGTGATAGGGAATCTTCTTTTTGCATAGTAGAATTTGGGGAAATATTTGGGATCTAAACAAGGCCCTGATCAAGACGCTAATAGGTCACAGCCAGATCTTGATCTGTAAGATGACTAGTAGTTTTCGTGGATCTTTGACAGGGGAACACATCACTTCTTTTGGGCCAGATGAACAGATGCCCTTTTCAATACGAATATGCGCTGTCACAATTATGCACGACAAGAAAGCTCAACAGCTTTTCATATGTCCACATAGACGTCTCTGATAAAGTTTTGCGTAACAAACATGTAATGACCATCACTTAAACAGGAAAAGTTTTATGCACATTGTAACATTATCTAAAACACAAAGGAAAAAGTCTAGGTCACCCCCTGAAGTATGGGGTGGTGTCTAATTTACCCTCTCAAGTATGAAACGGTCTAATTTACCCCCTGAACTTTCCAAAACTGTCTACTTTACCCCCTGGGACAGTTTTGGACGCCGGTTGCTACAGTAATCGAATCTTTAAAAATCATAGTAAATCACAGAAAAATCGTAAAATAGAAAATCTAATTTTGTTGGACTCCACGTGAGTAGATCTACACAATGAACATATAATATGGTGTGTTTTAATACAAAATTTTTGCTATAGCTTTAAATTTATTGAAAAATTCTAATAAATTTAAAGTTATAGCAAAAACTTTGTACTAAAACATACCATATTATATGTTCATTGTGTAGACCTACTCACGTGGAGTCTAAGAAAATTGGATTTTCTATTTTACGATTTTTCTATGATTTACTTGGATTTTTTAAAGATTCGGTTACTGTAGCAAAACTATGGTTACTGTAGCAAACCGCCGTACAAAACTGCCCCAGAAGGTAAAGTAGACGGTTTTGAAAAGTTCAGAGGGTAAATTAGACCGTTTCATACTTGAGGGGGTAAATTAAACACCACCCCATACTTCAGGGGTGATCTAGACTTTTTCCAAAACACAAACTAGGTTCAATATACTTACTTATTAGAAAAACTTAAAGGATGTGCCACCTGCACCTGTGCATTGGTGTGCTGAGTTTGGACTGTCTAAACCAAAAAAAAACAGATACAGGCGAACGTGAAGCTCTCCATAAGCTACACAACCAGGCACATATTCTCTGCAACTCGATGTAATTGCACGGTTGGATATATATAAAACTTGGAACCACTACTGGCTGCTGTCAATCAAGCTTCAGAGAATCGTGCATCGGTTTCTTTGTTCTCCTGGAGATATCGTGGCTTGTTGAAACCTGTTTGGATCAAAGCTATCCACCCCGTACTGCCACAACAGAACACGTTCATGTAAGCAAAAGAAATAAATGAGGCACCCGTATAAAAATTACAAGGCGCCCGCATAAAAATTACAAGTGCTCGAGAGGGCATCATACCTTTTCTCTCATTCTTTGGCTCCACGCGTCATTTCGGATTGGGCGGTAGTCGAGATTGGGCACCCTAGGATCAGCAGCAGCAGCTTGCTGATTCACCAATGGCTGCCGTATTCCAGACCTTGCGCCAATGTACTCATCGTCACTGTCATAGTCAGCTTGATTGCCCGACTGTACTATGATAGCCACAGTGAACAACAATGCCTGCATAAAGAACAAGAAACAGTTTGCTGCTATTACTTCTAGCTGGTGAAACATTGCATGCTGTGATGATATTTCAGTTCTATGAAGAAAAAATGGTGAGACACAGCTTGATGGGAACACAAGAAACAATTTAACCAAATGCTAAACAAATAAGTGCAAACTAAGGTTAGAAATATTTTCATAACAGGTATTACTTTTTCCACAGAAGCTCGAATGTATGCAAAGTTATTTCAGTTTCACCAGAAACCTCAACTCTTTCTAAATATGTTCTAATCAGGTCCATTCCAGTTGTCTAACGTACTACTACCTAATATATGTTTTGAGGCCTGACAGTTACCCATGTCTATATCTATACTATGGTAATTAAAAAAATAATAAAAAAACACTCCCATTGTACAAGCCTAGTGATGAAAAATCATAAAAGTAACCCCAAAGAGACATTCTCAAAAATCTATGTGCAGAGTTAGAAAGCGTGGAATTTACTTTATTTTACCATAATAATCTAACCTAGTAACCTACAATAAAAACACCTGAAGTGAAGCAAGCAGGAATGGAATAAGAGGGGCAGTGTAAGAGGATATGAAATATTTATAGGGACCATCCTGTTAACTCATAATAAACATGCCACCAGGTTATATTTTGATAAACTTCTTAAAATTGATTTAACCGAAAAAGCTCTAAACTTAGATAAAGTAACAAGGTACTGAGCTGTAAATCCGCAGCCATTTTCCTCACAACTGCTTCAATTCATAATTATCCTACATTTTGGATGGCTGCCACTACAGTGTGATAACAAATTTAGAGCATATCATCTAGTATGTTCGTATGTAAAACAAACTTAATACATAAGCAAAATTGCTTGATCTCCTGAATGCTTGTATCAAATTACATCCAACATTCCAAGGGCTTTGCTATTTCTTTTTTACCTCAAATACAACAGCTCCAAGTGCAACCCATTTTGCAATTCTCCAATTCTCTTTCAAAAAGCTGTACATCATGTCAAAGTTTCCTGTTTTGTCAACTGGGATGACCTGCAATGCGAAATTAAATTCAATAAGAAAAAAAAACCATGCACCACAGAGTAGAGACGGGATCTACAGTGTAGTCACCTCTTTCCAACTATGGTTGAAGAAAATGAAGCCTCCTGCACCAAGCTCGACCAGTATGAACAAAATAATGAGGAATGAGTACTATTCCAGATGTCAAGGAAAGCATGGTATGCGACCACAAAAAATAAGTTGTTGCTAATGGCCTAATGGGAGACTTATACCAAAATCAGCAAGTAGGGAACAGCAAAGCATTACAAAGTACATATGAAACCTTTTGTAGTTAATTATTAATCAAGCCTTTGAACATTAGCTGCATCTTGCGTGTCATGTCGCTCAAACATAGAACAAGAATGTTCCCATATTTCGATGTTCCCTGAGGATATGAATTCATATCAATGATTATTATGGTTGATTCGTTGCTGCACTGAGCACAACTACTTGATAATTGACAAGAGAGTAACAGAAATCAAATTGGATATGAGCACATCACATGATATTAGGTTCATACATAAATGTGAGTCTAGAATTAGAAAGGATACAATAGACAGGCAGCATCCATTTCTAGCTCCAGCACAACCAAAGATCGATGTGATGAAGAGTATAGCACCAACACCAATGAAAGCAAAAATAAACCTGCAGAAGATTTAAAACAAAGTATGAAAAAAAAGAGAGATGTAAAAGATTATACACAAAGCAAAACATCCTAACAATGGCGCAATATCATACATGATCACTGCAATTATACAGTGCTTCAATTGTAATGCTGAGAATCATATAGTATGAAAAATACATAATCCTTTCTGTAGTAATCTTATTAAGATAAAGATTGAGATGTACATCAGTTATATAAAGTTGAAAAAAATATAATATATCAATTCCAGAAGTTGAAAGAATACAGTATATCATTCATTCAGATAGTTTTTTTTTATGGGACATCAATTTCAGACAGTTATAAAAGAGTACAAATTGGGGAAAATATCCATGATGGCAGCAATTCCCAATATAGTAAAGTAGCCAAGGATACCACCAGAAAATGCCGAAAAGGAAAGGAAGATCTGTACTTGGGCTATACAGTACCCGCACACTGTACGATTTTGTAAGATTCTTGCCACGACTACAACTACATGCAATTGAATCATTATTATTAAGTTGCAAGATCCACATATGTCTATACATAACATGCCGAGTGTTCTTATAATAAGCATCTAACGATCTAACGACACACTGGTGGTAGTGTCCGCGCATCTCCTAAATAAACCGCAGATGCCACATCAATCAACACATACAGGAAAGGTAACAACAGAGGAGATCAGTCGTCACGCACGCACCAGGCACTGGAGAGCCTCTCCACGGTCCCCCCATCCGCATCCGACAGGGACGCATCAACAAGGAGCAGCAGCGGCCTCCCGAGCCGCACGAGCTCGCCGCCGCTGGGCGGCACGGCCACCGGCGCCGGCGCAGGCGAGGGCGGCGCGACCTGCAGCCACATCACGAGCAGGTAGGCGCCGTAGCCCACCATGGCCAGCCCGACCGCCATGACGACGAGGTTGAGCAGCTTGAGGACGCACTCGAAGAAGCCCCGGCACGCCATGGCCGCGGCGGGGCGCTCCCCCGATCCCTCCTACGCGCGCAAGGGATAGTCGGTAACCTCGTCGCCTCACGCCGTAATCTCGATGACCCGGCGGCCCCGGCGCATCAACGATGGCGGCGGCGGTTTCGGCGGGAAGGAGGCTGGCGGCTTTGGACGATCCCGTCGTCCGCCGAAACCGGCGTTCTGGATTGGTTTAGGGCAGGAGACCTCGAGCAGCGGGGAGGGATCGCGGCGAGGAGGGCAGGCAGGGTGGGCACTGGGCTCCGTTGGGATGTTGGGAGGTTTCGGCGGATTGGGAGGACTCGTCGGATTCTTTTCTTCTTGGGCGGTCGTCGGAGGAGATGGAATTGCGTTGGGAGTGGGTGACCACGTGGCGTGCGTTTTTTATTCTCCTCGTAAAGCCGCAATGAGTTTATTAACCAGGAGGAGTTACAGTAATAAATCACTTTATAAACCAAATATACTTTGCCCTGGTTTAGATCCCCATTTGGGGGCGTCCGAATTGCTAATGCGCACGGTAGCAATTCGTTTGTATTTGGTAAAAATTATCCAAACTTTGACGCTCAAAATGTTCGTCTCGCAAAGTACAACAAAATTGTGTAATTAGTTTTTAATTTCATCTACATTTAGTACTCCATGCATTTACCGATATTTTGATGTGATGGAGAATCTTCTTTTTTAATAGTGGAATTTGGGGGAGAAGTTGGAAACTAAATAAGGCCTTTGGTGAAAAGAGGGACTCTGAAACCTCACGGCATATAATTAACTGATTGTCGCATGACTCTAAATCTCCTGCTTTCTGTCCTATAAGAATACAATTTTAGATCTGATTAAAGTTAAATTATCTTATGTTTGTTTACTTAAGTTTATTAAAAATAGTATCAACTTGTTCGACTTGAAATAGGTGTCTCATGGAGAATCTTATAATTTTTTTCAGTATGATTTTCTATATAAATTTAATTAAACATATCAATATTTAAATTACACCTTTTTCTTGAGACCGAGGGAGCAAATATGACGTAAGTACTTTGGATAACTTTTTTCACGCAGTTTTACGTTGCATCATCACAGTACCAATTTCAGGTAGCCCAAAATTCTGAATTGCAGGCCAGGGCATACCATTCTATCACTAAACCCCCGTCCATTAAATTAATAAATCAGAGCTCTTTGACACGCTCCGCCGTCGGTGTCGTGACACGAACACGAGTACACGACCATGGATAATTGGATAGGAATAGGATAGGATAGCTGACGCGAGGCGAGGCGCCGGCCCACCGCCCAAAGCAGCTCGTTGTCTAGCGATTTCGAATTACCCGTGGGCGAAGCATCTGCCGCTACATGTAGTACAACACAGTGTGCAAACTTCTCCCATTTCCCTTTGGAAGCATGCAGATTACAGTGCAGCTGAAAACGAAATGAAATGTCCACGCCATGTCCCCTGTCACCACTGTTTTTGGACTCTTTTCATCTGGCTTCGAATTGCTGCTGCCGCTGTGCTGGGGATGAGATGGCAAGGGCAGTTCTAGAAAACTGTTGGCCTTTTGAGTTATGTCATCATGGTCCTAGTGCCTCCAGTTTCAGTATGCTGACCCATAAGAAAACGCCGCTTGGTTTCTCAATCACTCTCAGACCGGGAATTCGAAGATTGTGAAGCGCACAACATACTTAATTTGAAACAAGAATAATTAATCGAGTGGTAGTAGCACGACGACGAATTTACAATGAAAACATGCTTAATTTGCAACAAGACCAGCTTCTCCTTTCTTCCTTTCTCATGTCATGTGCGCAGTAAGTTAAGTCTCTTCTATATCAAGGGATCCCCTGACTCTAGTTCAATATAGGAAAATTACATGATCTGTTCTGTAGTTCCGGACTCTCCGTTATCCATCTGGCGTATACATGATTCAGTGGAGCTATATAGCCGTGTAACTTCTTCCTCGCTAGCCAAATCAATGCATGTCATTCAGTCCGACACCTGAAATATTGTTCACAAGTATCGCAGGATAAGTTCACTATGTAATGAACTAATGATCATGATGAATCCATGATACAGAACAGAGGTTACACAACGGGGACCAGACATAAATTTAGCTACTATCCATTCAGAATATATTGTGTACAGTATAAATGTATAATGCATACATTGAGCATTGAATCATCATCAGAAGTTCTGGTATACTTCTCAATTTGCCTTACCAATGTACAGGAATTCATGTTCGAGTTCTGACTAGGTCAGAATGAGGAAATTTCCACAAATGGTAAGAGTTACTATTTATAGCTTTATTTTAACATAGTTTGAATCAGAAGTTGAAATTGTAAAAGTTGCTACAACAAGTCTGACTATATCATAATAATTTTCAGGGTTTTTTTTTTTTGCATGACCATTCGGCAGCTCAAAGCTGATTGCAAACTCAAGAGGGAAAAAAAACTGGCAGTTTGCAATTTGCGCAGCACATTAGTAGTTCACATCGGTAGCTCTTTCTCCTTTATTGCGCACATTAGCAGTTCACATCGGTAGCCCTTTCTCCTTTATAGTTCTTGTTCTTACATGATCTAACAATATTTAGTTATTTTCCTTTACGAACATGTGATTGCTTGAAACAGAAAGTGTGGACCACATTCTGTTCTGCAAATGCTTTCTATCCCTGACCCAGACCACAATGAGCTACACTAGTCGTAGAAACATACACCTTTCACCTGCAAATACAAGATTGGCAGAGTAATTTTACTACACAATCCTACTTATAGTATTTTTTTTGAAAATGTGGAGCAAGAAAATGGTGGCGATACCACAAATTCACCAAACACTAATTTCTGCAACATATTCAGATTAACTGCCATGTTTGTTTTAACAAGTAGCCAATGTAGCAGATAAGCTATTTCTTTCTACGTAGCTTCCAATAGTGAAGGACTTTTTGTGGGCGCAATATATCACGAGCAGGAACAGATATTGGAACAGAGCAAAATGCAGGTATATTGACTGCATTGGTTAACTCTCTTGGCATAAACCGGGCTAACTATCTTGGTAAGGTTAAAGAGTGCCATACTCTTAGATCCGCTAAATGCAAACCGAGCATCATTATGGGGTATGGAACACCAATCTAAAATATCTTTAGAAGGCCCAGTAGATCTTAAATCTTTTATGCCAAGATAATATCTCATCTCAATAAATTGTATTCATATTATTTCTATCGATAGGCTATCCATCTGGTAAATTCACTGAAATTGCACCATGTCAATGTCCAAAAGTGAATGGCGGGCGCTCCTAGAATATGCTATGATGTAACAAATTCAGATCCTTAAAAAATGAAAAATGAACCTTTGGCAGATAACAGAGTATCATTCTGAGACTTCAGACTTCTAATAGCAGGCCTAGTCAGCTACCTAAGGGTGAACTCTTAGATTTCACCTAAGTTCCTAATGAAACAAGATGTTGATACGTCATTGCATCATTGTTCATGACTCGGGGAAAGTTAACAGCTATCATGATCATCGATTTATTTGTTTATTATGTGCACTCACGCACATACTCTTTCTCATTAATCTGACCAATATCAACTAATGAAATGGTATCAAACTTGCATTGCTGGATCCAATGTTGGCTGTGACCACGATGATGAGACAAAAGATAATTAGGGACACAAAATATTTGTATAGGAAGTTCATGTTGATAGCAAAAATGTTGAGGCGCTAAACTTAGTTGTAACTTGTAACATTGATGTCACTAGATTGATATTTTAATGTTAACTTGTAATGGTTTATGGACTAAATTCCCCCTTTTTGGCAAGTTAGGGGCCTAAACTTGAATTTGGCACAGGGCCCATAAAAAGTCTGCAACAGCCCTGATTAGGGGGTATGGAACACCAATAAAATATCTTTAGAAGGTCCAGTCGATCTTAAATCTTTTAAGCAAATATAATATCTCATCTCAATAAATTGTCTCCATATTATTTCTATTGATAGGCTATACCATCTGGAATTCACTGAAATTGCACCATGTCAATGTCAAAAAAATGAACGGCAGGCACACCTATAATACGCTATGCTGCAAGAAATTCCAACTACTTTGTTTCATGGGTGGGTGTGGGGGGGGAGGGGATCCTACAATTCTGAGGTTTCAGACTTCTAATAGCAAGCCTAGGCAGCCACCTAAGGGTGAACAGTGAACTCTTAAATTTCACCTAAGTTCTTAATGAAACAAGACGTTGATACATCACTGCATCATCACTCATGATTCTGGGAAAAGTTAACAACTATAATGATCAACAATTAGCAACATATGGCTCCACTGATGTATCAGAATGAAGAGAAGAAAAGGTTGCAGAAACCTTACCCTACCAAAATTCTCAGGCAAAGGCATTCGCCTACGATGCTGCCTCTGATGCCGTCTTGGTGCTCCTGAAGTCCCGCTTGAGCTCAGTGACCCTCTTCATGCACGCGGCCTTGGTCTTCCCGGGTACAGAGGCCGCTACCTTCTCCCACCTCATTGCAGTGTCCTTGGGGAATTCCTTGAGCGCGTTCAGCAAGGCCCGGTCATCCCCACCGCTCCAAGCGGCGTCCGCACTCTCCGCGCCTCCGGCATTGTCCCCAGTGTCAGCAGCCTCGGCCCTCGGATCGAGCGGCTTCCGCTTGCGTAGGAACTGCTCGAACGAGCTTGCTCCCGCCGCGGGGGAGCCCGACTTCGCCGCCCGGATGACACTCTCAGGCGTGCGGCGGCCACCGAACACCGCGGCGATCTTCTCCCAGCGCTGGGGCTCACCGGCCGGGTGCTTCACCATCTGCCGCCGGAGGAGCTCCAGCTCTTGGTCGGTCCACTCGCCGGCGTCCTCCTCCCTCTCGCCGCCGTCCGCGACGGCTCCACCCCCAGCAGTCGCCTTCTGCAACGGATGCAGCGATGCGGCCGACTGAACGGGAGGAGCGCTCGGATCTGAGGGCTTTGTGAGCGTCGGGGCCGGGTTCTGGCGACGGCCGCGGCGGGGGGCGGGCGTGGGTTCCGAGGTGGGTTCTGGGACCGGTTCGGGAGCGGGAACGACGCGGCCGCGGCCGACGGAGATGTCGCCACCAGTGGCCCAGGAGGGCGCGAAAGGGGCGAGGAGCAGGGAGGAAGCGACCCATATGAGGAGGGAGGAGAGGATCTGGTAGGCCGGGGGGAGGTAGTACGCGGCGGCGAGAAGCGCGACGGCCGCGGCGGCGCAAGATGCGGCGTGCGGGAGGGAGAGGGGTGCTTTGGCGGTGGTGGAGGAGGAGAAGGAAGTGGAGTTGGCGCCGGAATGGACGACGCGAGCGCGGGACTGGGAGTCCCAGGGGTCGATGAACTCCATGGTCGCCGGCGCTCGGGTTGGCTCGCCGGAGTCTCACGGAGCGACAAGTGAAGGAAGGGTCACTGGTCAGATCGGATGATGGGATCAGATGGTCTTCCCTTTGGAAGAGAAGAGAACCCCAAACTGTCACTTCCTCTATCCCAATTCCCAAATGATGTTTTTAACTTTTATTAGATTTCGTGTTTGATGGTTTGTCTTATTTTTTTATAAATTATAAATAAATAAATCTCTACAACTAAAACATTAGTAAGAGAATCGTTCATAGGCGTGCGATCGCTCGCTAGCTCCCAGCCCGCCCGGAATCGCACGCGCGCTCGCTCCCACGCCCACACCTGAGCAGCCACGGTTCAATCCCTCGCATTGTCTCTTTTTTCCGTCCCTTTTTTCTCGAGCGACCGCGGCATCGACTCCTCTCCGCCACGCTCATCACCAAGGAGTCGCCGCCGCCGGTGGTACAGGGGGCTGCGCGGGCTGGCGGGCACCCGTGGCTTTTGCTCGAACGACCGCGGCATCGACTCCTCTCCCCCACGCTCATCACCAGGGAGCCACCGCCGCCAGTGGTACAGGGGGCCGCGCGGGCTGGCCGCCACCCGTGGGCGCAGGACCGCGCAGCGTCGTGCCAGCCGGAGCGGTGGCAGCCAGGCAGGTAGCCGGCATGGCCAGCTCGATGGCGGCATGGCCTTACCTTGGTGGTTCACGCTCCTGGAACCTTGTCGATCTTCTAGGCGCGTCGTCTACCCATACGCTCGCTCAGCGTCGATGAGCAGGGCTGGCCGCGCAACCGCTGTGGAGCCGGCTGCATCCTACAACGGCAGCCAGCCGCGCCCAAGCTGGGGAGCATCCGCATGGGGCCAACTCGCCGCCACATCGGTGGCCGAGGGTGCCTCGCCCTACCCTGGCCCCCGCGTGGTGTTGCGGTGGGGGTGCGGGATGGTGTGGCCGCGGACGGCGAAGGTGCAGTCGCAGTAGGCTAGCAGCGGAGTCGCGGGGCGGCATGACCACGCACGGCGGCGCCGGCGCATCTGCATGGCCGAGGTGGAGCGGCACGACCACGGACAACGGAGGCGTGGTGCGAGCGCGGCCGAGGTAGAGGGCAGGCCACAGATGGCGGCGCATCAGTGTGAGCCACCGAGGCGGGGTAGCTGCCTGTCCCATCTTCTTACAACCGTGTCAACAATCGTGATGGACATCTGGAGGAGAGCATTCAAGAGCACGCACGCAAGGTGCTTGACGAAATGCCAATACTGGTTGCATCAATAGACTGGCAGGCTGAGGTCAGCCTCAAGGTTGCTCCTACCAAGAAGAAGATTTTGCACAAAACTCCATAGTTCTTGAGCATTGATCTGCTCCTTAGAATGCATCTGGCAGTAAGCGCCCAAAAGTTTGCATCCTTGTATTGCTTCAAAAATTATCTCCATCAAATTCATGGCTTAACATATCTGTCATTCAATAGACATGGCACTTCCTGATAGATTTAAGTTCTCCTACAAGAGTCCATGTCTTTTCATGATCTAGAGGTTAGGATCAAGGTGCACAGATACATGGATATTAAAGAACTCCTAAGGAGCACTAATAACCTAATTTACTACCATATAATCTAGGGTCATAACTAAGATACGCTCATTGAAATTCTTTGATTTACTCTAGCAGACATTCTCAGATTTTAGTAATTTCTTCATAAATGATCTGGTCAAAAAACAAGCTTTAAAACATATCCCTGAAACATTGGTTTTCCTTTCATCTTTGTTGCTTCACATGTAAGGTTTTGAAATGGATAAAATGATTTAGCATCACATTTTTTTTCCGAGACGTTTAGCATGACATGGTGTGCTGAATTGTTTGGAAACTATGAAACTTGAGCAGGTCAAGCAGGTTCGTGAGCTTGCAAGTGTTGGAGTGCGAGATGAGAATATGATATTCAGATGCAGTGCATGGGATGACGCCATGGGAACGAATATGGTTTTAAAGGGCATGCATAATGTGCTAGATTTCCTTCACGATCACTTCCCTAACATGGATACCATTAGCATATCAGGTTGGCTTGCTCTCTTGCTTTTTGGATAAGTTGGATTATCTCACCTGAGTCACATAGTAGCTGCTTAGTGTACTGAACTTTCAGCACATTCTTCTACTACAATAAAGAAACCAGAAATTCATTCTCAAATTTAAAGTAAAGTGCACATTGGACCGTAATATTCTTTATCGGTTGCTCTTGTATACTTGGCTAGAGCCTTTTCAAGTATGTATGAGTTGATAGTCCGGTGGTGTTGCCATGATTATATTTTTGAGTTTGTGGATTTTAGATAACATGATATGTCAAGTATATTTGCACTAGCAGTATCCCACTACACACTGATAATAGCTAATAACGTGTGCAACTGTGCATAGGGTTCTAATAAGAGTAGTAGCAGTAACCTGATTCCATTACCCGTGGGATGATTTTGCATTGGGCTCAATGTTTGTCAGCTATTGTGAATTTGTGGGAAACTTAAATCGACATGATTTCATGATGCCATTTTCAGTTTTTTAAAAGTTCAAAATTTTGTTGTTAAATTGATCACTGGACTAATTAAGTCTATTGCTTTCAACCTCTAGAGTGTTTGTCCAGCTGAGGAAAAACATCTCAAGGACTGTTTGGATATTTTATCTGATGCAACAAAACTCATTACTCCACATGCTTTCATGCTTTCAGTTGCCTCAATATGCTTTCCGGAGCTCTCTATTTCTGGCTTTCTAAACCACCTCTGCTTCAAGCTTACAAACATGAATCACTTGCATTCATGAAAAAGATCATGCAGGATTAGTGTCTTCAGGCAAGTAGTTGAGAAATTTTTTTGTCATGATGAAAGGTAGAAGAGATTGTGTGGCGAGGAGGATTGCAAGCATTGGTGGCAGCCATGCTTAGGTAAAAAGAATCAGTCAGGTTTCTCCTATTTCCCCAAATTTATCGCCATGCATACCACAATTGAATGCCTAGATTGCATTCTATTATACATTTGGTAACCTTATAGTATTTATTTAGCTTAATTGATATATCATTAGCGCGCTGTCAAGAATGTGGATGTGAAGATGTTGTGATAAGTGCCTAAGATAAATTGGTGCAATCAGATCTAACAACTTTTTCTTGTGACATGATGTGCATTCTTCATTGTATGAAATAAATACATTCTGGAGTTTTAAGAATGATCTAGCAAAAAAATATTTTCATGTTGTTGCTTTCTTCTGCACTGTGAGGACATATCCTATGCACATGAATGAAAATAGTGAAATGCCTAAGATTTTGAACTGTCCGAGATCTAGCTGCAGAAGAAAGTTAGAAACATGTGTATAAATCAGTGTGTGTAACATTGGAATGGAATTTAGACTAATTGTAATAATTACTTTCTCTAGGCAGCTTATTATGAGTGGTCTGTGCTGTAAAGGTCAATTTCATTTTTCCAGGAGAAATCAAGTGTGTTGATGTCCAGACTCTAGACAAAGGAATCATAACAGGCAAGTAGCGCCAAATTCTCATATGATGTGGGTTTTTCCCTTTTTAATTTGTCCTTCCCAGTTTATATCGTTAACAAGAGGTCAAGCATGCTTCCCTGACTGACTTCATTGCCTACAGAGCTATTTCTAATAGTTGCACGACCTATAGCAATATCAAGATTCCTCACCCTTTCACCTTTACCTGTCGGGCTACATGTTGTAGCAAATTGAAGGCTGACAAATTACAGAAACAATGCTTAGTTAGCTCAAAATGTTTGATTGTGTGCTAGGTGTTTTTATAGTTTGAACTAATTGCTCCATAACAATTGTGATGATAAAGAAAAATAGTGATGATGATATTTCCATTGCATGATTATGTTTGCTTGAATGGGTAAGAATCGGTAGTATGGATATGGCAAGTCATTTGCATCTGTGACATGCCGTGTCCACCATAAGACTGATTGTCATTAGCATGTGCCAGAGTCTGTTGCTATTGAAACCATGACGTTTGTTTAAGTAGCAGCAAGTATAATTCTTGCACAATTGTTAGTATCTAACATTTTCTACTATGTATGTAAGAAAATCTGAAATACATCAAGAAATGCAAACATATCAATGGTAAATGCCAGGTCCATATTTCTCTGGATGATAATTATTGTAAGAGCTCTTGAAGGAAAGGCTCACAATAGCCCTCTCTCAGGTACTTCAAGGAGTTTACCGATCAACATTTGTTGGTTCAGGTTTGGGTGCCCATTAGGAAAGGTGATAGCTAAATGCTAAGCAAGGCAGCCCTTTGTGCAATTTAGCTTGCCGAACAGAGCATCAGACTTCTTCAATAGAAGGATGTATTCATGATATATACGTTCGCTACTATAACTAATTAGTATCACTTGCAAAGGATGGAAACTGTAACTAGCTCTCTCTTAGGTACTTCAAGGAGTTTACCGATCAACATTTGTTGGTTCAGGTTTGGGTGCCCATTAGGAAAGGTGATAGCTAAACGCTAAGCAGGGCAGCCCTTTGTGCAATTTAGCTTGCCGAACAGAGAATCAGACTTATTCAATAGAAGGATGTATCCATGATATATATGTTCGCTACTGTAACTAATTAGTATCACTTGCAAAGGCTGGAAACTGTAACTAATTAGTATCACTTACAAAGGCTGGAAACTGCAACTAATTATCACTTACAAAGGCTAGGAGTTGACTGTTATGTTGTTCCTACTTTTGAACTAGCGCTTGGTGTAGTATTCGGGTATTATTTTGTTCCCGCTCGCTAGCTCCCATGCTCTATTGTTTGCAGGTGACATCCCTGTTTGTAGTCTTTGTCTCTGTAGTTGAATACCCTAAAGAAAAAAGCAGGATGTTGTGCTATATTCTAGCAGTGTCCCCGTAAACTTTAGGAACACTGTGATCATCGTTATTGGGTGAACCGTTGGTCCTGTCCATGTGTTGGACAACTCTATGTCAATTGGTTCAGTAAATGATGGCACGTTTGTTTTTTCACATATTTCTTAACTAGGGTGTGATAATGGTTGTGATAATTCCTGTGTCCATTCATATGATGGCACACAATATTGTTCAGTTACTGACGTTATTTGTTCTTGGATATGATGTGGACATATTTTGGTGTTTGTTAATGCTCCTGTCATGCTTGCAGAACACCCATGAGACTGCTTTTGCCCTCAGGAAGTTGTCACTCACCAAGGCCAAAAGGTACCTTGAGGATGTGATTGCCCACAAGCAGGCCATCCCATTCCACAGGTATTGTGGTGGTGTTGGGTGTACTGCTCAGGCTATGTCTCACCACTCAAATGGGCAGGGACGCTGGCCTGTCAAGTCTGCTAGATTCATTCTAGACCTTCTCAAGAATGCAGAGAGCAATGCTGAGGTCTACAATTCTGTTGTGCCCTATTAGACCTATCTTTGCTTTCATAATATTATGCTAATTATGTGAATTTATGTGCTGTAGGTAAAAGGTCTTGATGTGGATACCCTTTATGTGTCACACATTCAATTGAACTAGGCTCAGAAGCAGAGGCGTAGGACCTACCGTGCTCATGGACACATTAACCGTAAGTCTGTCTGAAGTTGAAGTTTGCTATGCTATGAACGGTTCTTTATTTGCAGCGTAACATCCAGTTTACCTATCTGGTGCACCTTAGATGTCCTCCCAGTGTCACATTGTGCTCATCTTGTCGGAGAAGGAAGAGCCTCTGAAGAAAGAGGTATTTGGCTGTATACTCTTTGTGCCTGATTATTTCAGTCAAAGCAAGGGATTAATGTTGTGCTATTTGGGTCAATGGTTTCTTCAGGCTAAGCCCCAGATCGCAACCAGGAAGGCTTAGAGAAGGGGGTCATCTTCTGTGATTGGCTGAGTGAAAATTTTTGGCTGATTATTTGTCATCTCATATACCTGAATATTGTTTGCAAGTGCTTTGTCACTTTGATCACTGCCTAAACTGCACATACAATTCACCAGTCTTGAGAATTGTCTGTGGGTTGTTTTAATTTCATATCTGTGCTGATGGTGATGTCAATGGTCATGTTAATTTGCAATTTTGCTGGTAGATGTGGTTTGGCTATAAAGCTACAGGCAGAGGTTTGGAACGACAAGCAGAGAGGGTGCATAAGGTTGAAGAAGGGGTTTGCATCATTGTTGTCGTGCATGTTATTGACATTATACCACGAGTACAATTATTTTTCAACTCATTTTGGATCATTTTGACAAAAAAATTATGATCCTTATTGCATTGAAATTTTATGCAGATCATGGTGCATGTTATTCCCTGTTTATCGTCTCTTTTGGGTTTCATCTCTACCCTACCCCAACTTGCTTGGGACAAAAGACTATGTTGTTGTTTGTTTTTTGTTTGTTCATGGTGCATGTTATTCCCGGTGCAACGCACGGGCACTTACCTAGTTATTATTAAAGTATCTCTAATGATAAAATAAAACATAAAAAATAGATAATATTTATACAAAATTTGAATAAGACGAATGATCAAACAAAATATAAGTAAAAAATGTCACTTATTTTGGGATGAAGGGAGTACGAGAGTATTTTCAACACAAAAGGAGAAATATTTGACCAAAGATTCGTGCTAAATTGCTAATGCACCGGAGTTTGACTAATGCCATCTTTGGCAATGCTTTTTTCAGATGGTTTAACTTAAGAAGCCATGGCAACCACATTTAGCTGGCTTCACTCCTCTGGTAAAACGGCTTCTCTCATCTGCAGCTTCCCTCCTACGATCGTTTAATAAGATAATGGGTGTCTTTGGGGCCGTCTAAAATCGGATATACAGTCATCCCACCACGAGAATCGGGAAAATCCCGCCAAATACCTCACCAGAATCGATGATTGTTTCCACCACTGCGGACACGGCCACCACGAGATTGACCTAGCTCGTGTTGCCTGTACCACGGCCGTGGTGCCGATACCGCACCGTGTGGTGGCCATGCCTTGCTCCCAAACACGCTGGATTTCACCTCAAAGAGGCTAAAACCAAAGCCCTTAAAAAAGCCTTGGAAAAGAGGGCCTAACTCTTACAA
Source organism: Saccharum spontaneum (assembly GCA_022457205.1). Lineage (NCBI taxonomy): Eukaryota > Viridiplantae > Streptophyta > Magnoliopsida > Poales > Poaceae > Saccharum > Saccharum spontaneum. Next base: position 9,057,880 of record CM039606.1, on the reverse strand, counting down.
CAGTGGACCCCTTGCTAGATTAAAGAATTTGGCACACCTAAAATGCTTTGTGTTGCCATATAAATAATTAAAACTAAAAGATATAATCATGGATGTTGCTTAGAGATTAGACGAACAACTATTTTTATTCTCTGCCTAATAAGAAACTTAGAAACAACATATCACTTTAAGCTTTATTTGGATGTAGTCAGATTCGCACCAATCTACATGTGTGTAACACCCAAATTTTAGAGATAACAAAATTGGAATAATTTAGAAAATAAATAATGACCAATTTAAAATAATAATAAAATAAATTTTGTGTTGCATTCATGCTGTTGCATATATTTTTATTGTGTGGTGTGGATTTGTTTTATTTTATTTTATTTTGGATTAGAATGTATTTTAAATATTTTTGAAAGCAAGTAAATAAAAAAAAGAAAAGAAGAAGAAGCTTACCTGCTGTTGGCGGCCTGGAAAGCCACCGACCGGCCCGTTTTATTTTTTTTGCGCTATGGGCCGAATCAGCCGAGCCAGTCGGCCCAGCAGCATTGCAGCGGCCCAAGTCAGCCAAGCCCGCAGCAGCTGCCTCCCTCTCTCTTGTTTCGCTGACCGGTGGGACCCGGCTGTCGGTTGTCTTCAACCTCTCGTATACGAACCGGACACCGAACCGAAGAACACCGCCGCCTTCCCTAACTTGATTCTCGGGACTTCCTAACCGAACCCGGTTAGTAGAGGCTATAAATAGGTCGCATAGGTTCTCTAGTTTCCGTTTTTCAACTAAAAAGCTAGGGTTGCCACGGGATTTAGAGCTCTAGGGTTGGAGCTTGGCCGGCGGGTTTTGGTGGGCGCGGTTGAGACCTTCTGGTGGATTGGAGGCCAAATTCTTCGCCTAGGTGAGTTCGTTAGCTCCTCCTCTCCCTTCCTATGTGTTTCTTTTGAGTTCCCGTGCATTTTATCGTGATATTGGAGATCACCGACGAGTCGGTCATGGAGCCGCCGCCCTCCTCTCGTCGCGTGTCGTGTTCGGGCTACCGTAGCTATTCTTTACCGGGTAGATGAGATCGCGTGGAGCTTCTCTACCGATTGGAGTTGGTAGCGGGGTGAATGGTGGTCGGAGTAGGCGGGGCCGACGTACTCCGGCGAGGTGGCCATGGCGGGCATGGCGGCCGACGGCCGGACATGGAGGGGACGATCGGGTGAACACTGTGCACTTGAAGATGAACATGAGCCGTCCATCTTGTGATCAACGGATGAGATTAGAAGATACCCTTTCGATGGTAAATTTGTTAAAGAGACCCTCGGGTTTCTGGGAATCAACCCGCGGTCCAAAACGTAAATCTGAAAATACGTTTTCGCGTTTTGAAAGCGTATTCTTTTTCGGTTAAATCAAAAATACGTTTTCAGGTATTTACAGTTTTGCCACTAGAACTGTTTTAGTCATAAAATCTTCGTTTTAACTCCGATTTGATCCGTTCAAGTTGCGTTAGGTTCGTATTTGCGAACTCTACATGTTAGTGTAGATGTACAGTTAGTTTTGATAATTTATTTTTCGAGTTTATAATTAAGTATTTATTTATCTATAGGAAATCTTAGAAAATTCATAACTTTCACGTTTTAACTCCGATTTTGGTGATCTTTGCGTCTGTGTGATCGTAGAAACGTGTAGAAGAGTTTTATAAACTTTTATTACTGTTTTGTTACTGTTGGTGTACTGTTCTAATTATATCTATTTGTTTGCTTCGTGTATGTTTGATTGGATGCATGTATGTTGTTGATTGATGATCGAGTATAGAAGGTGAGCAGTACTTGGACGATTCGGAGTATTACTTTGAGCCAAGTCAGCAGTATTGTTTGGAGAGCTTTGATCAAGGCAAGTATAACACAGGACTATCCTTGCTACCTATTCATTGAATTATTATACATATGCATATGCTTACCTTGACAACCTTAGAGATTATAACTTAGTGATTGTTATCTTGATTCCTTGTCAACCTTGGGAATGCATATGGGTAGCTATGGCTAGTGCTTAAACTGAGAACAATGATCTTGTAATTTGATTAATGGATTAAGCAATCAACCATTAAGATGATTTTATTACTGTTAAAAGGGGGCTAGAGCATGTGTATTTATTTTGATGCTCTGGTTTCTCTCCATAAGGACTTATCTGTAAGTGATAACCGGGATATACAGTACAGCTGTGAGGGCTATATGGCTCTGGCTTTAGTTGTTCAAGAGACATTTTCTAGCTTGTTAGTGGTTACCTTAAATGGCGTAAGAATGGCTTGACACGTTGGGTGTAGTGCGAGCCCCTGGCCTAGTGTGTATAGGCTGCGGTTGTTGTGCCACAGGGAAGGGGGGTTCTACATCTGCCTGCCGAGTGAATCTAATGGCCCTAACTTGTTAGACGAACTCTTGAGTGGCTTTATATGGTTCTCTAGTGTTTGGGCTTGATCTCCCCACTCATTTGGAAATCATGACTCACAGTGAAAGTGTACACCTCTGCGCAGAGTTAAAAACTGGTATACTAGCCGTGCTCACGGATACGAGCGGCCTTGGGGATTCTTATGGAATAGTTGATCATAACTGTTATATCATGCTTAATTATTGTTGATATATATTATGCTCATGTTAATGCTATTCGTTATCATTATTACAATTGATCATTGGTTCTTTAATGGGAAGTGGTTTATCTTGATACTACTCAATTGAAAGTTATATGATTAAAAGCTAACCGCAGTTAAACAGTGTCTAGCCATTTGAGCCTCATGCACCCTGTGTTATATTTGTTGAGTTCGACATGGACTCACTCTTGCTATTTCCACCATAACAGATGAAGATTATGATGAAGATTATCGAAATGAGTACTAGTCTTGGTGTCAACCAGTCAACCGTGTCCCTGTGTGGAGTTTCCGCTGGAGATTATTATTAGATATTATTATTTATCGTTCAAGACTATGTCTTAAGTATTTATTCACTATGTAATAAGCACTGTGATGATACTATGTAATTTGTCTGCTTATGTGTGCGATCATGACCTGGGGCGCACATGAGTACTTTATGCATCCTATTTTTGTCCTTAAAACTGGGTGTGACAATGTGTTGGGGTGGATTGGAATAGAATTTGAGCAAAACTTCACTCCAATCCACCTCAACACATGTGAATTGAAGTAACCCGACAATATCCAAACAAAGGCTTATATCCGAATGTCTCTTCTTTAGCGGTGTATGGAAGTGATGAACCCTAAAACCTAGTGCCAAGATCAGGAATGACAATCTTGGCTCAACCGTGAATAACGATGACAAGGCAGAGGCCACAACCAACACTACATCGTGGCATGTAGCCCTAGAGTACACATTGACAAATATGTGTCCATATCAGCTTAAGCAGTAGCTTCACAGGTTGTCAGGTTAGTCTGCAGAAGAAGCGACGACTTCATCCGACATAAAGGGAGAGCTACTACTCGAGCGCACGCTGTAAACTGGTGGCTACCAGGAATCCTGCGTTTCGCAGAGAGGAAGAGAATCTCATGGCAGAAAGAGAGAGGGGACCATAAAGATAGAGAGAGTGGTGGGCCCTTTGAATAAAGTAGATGCATTTTCCTGCATTGAAAATTTAACAACCTCAAGCTTTCTTCACCTACGTGGATCAACAACTTTTTAATGAGGCATATGATACTATATGCCCCCTTGGTCATACCCTCACACCCTACCGATTTTGGTCACCTGGTGAAGCTGAGAAACGAGTGGATTTTCCAGCAGGCCTCAAGGAATAAGAAGTATTATTCAAAATTGTTGCCAAAGCCATCCTGTGAGAACTAAGAAGTAGCAGAGGAGCGCCCCTGAGCCGTCGGGGGCAGAACATCGTGCCTCAGGGAGATGGTCGTCGTGCCACGCACTGCGGAGCTCACGGATGCGGAGGCGGCCCTGGGCTTCGCCCTAGTAGCTCTGGTTGCGGGCAACAGACCGGCCGTCTCCACGGGCATGGTCAGTGAGTACCTGATGAACTACTTTCGGCTTCATGCGTCTACCTTCTCGGTGCGGCACCACGACCCAGAAGATTTTATAGTCAGATTCACCCGCCAACAGGACTTGGAGGCTGTGTTGCAGATGGGCGTGCTCGATCCTCCATTTCGTCTGATCTGGAACCGTTGGAGGCGTACCTCACTCGCCTCGGCTGGCTCCTTTCAATACAGAGTGCTCGTGGGGATGCGTCGGGTTCCCCTGCACACGCGCTCTCTGGAGGTGGCACAGACCATTCTTGGGACTGCCTGTGCTCACCTAGATATCGCTCCTCCTGGGATTGCCCCTGAGGATGACGACCGTGAGTTCTTTGTCGCTGCTTGGTGCCTGCACCCTAAGTTCATCCCTGACGAGAAAGTCATATTCATCCCTGAACCCAACCCACTTGTCCCTGGCAATGCGCTCTACGTTAACGCAGAAGAGGTGGTTCTGAATCGGCTACCGGGACTGAGGTATTTGGTCCGTCTCCGCATCGTTGAGATACAAGATTGGAGCACGCCGCCCCCTTCTGAGGATGAGGACGGCCCTTCTGGGAGGGGTGCCGATGAAGACGATGACTCCGACGACATCAATCACAACTGGCGTCACCCAGGCCTTGAGGACGGTGGTGGCCATCGTCGCCAACATGGGCCTCGCTCGATCAGGTTTGCTTCTGCGGGGGGGCAGGGCGCCACACCTGGGAGTACGCCGTGGACCCACCTTCATGTCACGAGGATCAGTGCTTGTGGGATCTGTGCTGTGCCCCTTGCTCTGTGCTGCCGGCCCAAACCGTGCGGTAGGCACTACAACCGTGGATGCAGGCCCTGGGGAGGTTGCTCCGGGCGAGGTGCTTTTGGTGGGGACTGGGGTGAAGATCCTGGTCAACTCCCCTGACATCGCCAAGCTTGATGATGCAGAGATTATCCCCTCGGTCCACCGTAATGATGATGATATGATTGTCTCTATCTTGCCGGCTGATCTGTCGCTCCTAGAGAAACAAATTGCGGTTGAGCCAGAGGCTCCGGTGTCGTGCATGAACCCGCTATCTCCACTTGTGTTTGATGATGACGTCTCACTGGTTGGAAGGCGTCTGGTGAGCCCGGACTCATGTGGCTTCCTGGGCTCTGTCATCCACGACATGTCGCTCTTGGAGAACACTGGCACACTGTCTGCACGAGTGCCGCGGGGGTTTGTTCTGGCGCCCGCGTCCGTGACGCCTTGTGATGTGCCCTTGCCCCGCGACCATATGGAACAGCTGCAACACTCCATACCTGTTGAGCTGCGGCAGACCGAGGCTTTTGATTTGGCGGATGACGCCCATGGCTTGGGAACTGACACGGTCACTGACATGGTCGTTACGGCAACCGCACCCGTCAATGATATGGCCACGTCGCCTGCCATAGCCGTGGAAGACTTCATCTCTTCAATCTCAGCTCCGGGGTCGCCCACTGCAATCGTCGAGTGCATCCAGTCGCAACTCTGCTCCGTCATCGAAGCGCCGATCCTGGTCGAGCCCCCACGCCTTCGCGCTCCCAGGCAACGTCGCGCAGTCGCCGGTCCTCTCTCGCCGCCGCGTCGTAGCGGGAGATTAGCCGCAAAGAGCAAATGCAGGGTCTCCAACCCGACCGTGCAGGCCCAGAACGTGCTGATGGCCAAACTGGGAGTGGGCGTGCAGCGGCCGTCAGCGCAGACAGGAACGGGGAAAGACTATGAGGAGTATCTCGCCATGTTCGATGGCCCCCTCTCTGCCTCTAAGTGTGAGGCTATCAGGGCGCTGTTCCCGGCTGGAAGTGCCATCGATGGCATCCAGTTGGTCGAGGGGGTCGACCTGGAGGTTTGAGACTGCCTCTGCAGCCGTCGTCATCAGTGCGTTGCTTTACGTCGCTCACCTCGTTGATGTTTTTAGACTTTGTGCCATCTTGCTGGCTGTCGCCGGGGCCTGGAGCTCTCGCTAGTCGGCTGGTCGCTTTGGAGGGAGCGGAGCAAAAGACTTGTCGCTGCTCATCCTGCCCAAGTTGTGTTGTTAGTCGTCTTAGCGGTTGGGGCTTTGCCCTCTGTGTCTTTTTTGTTTCGGTTTTCTTCTTTTTTTTTCCTTGCTTCGATTCTAGGTAACCTTTGGTTGCCTCGAGTCGAGTGGTTATTTGGTTCGGTGTTGTCTACTTCTTCTTAATGAAATACGTGCTACATGGCACGTTCATGAAAAAAAAAAGATCTTAAACTTGTGATAGATAGACATCGAGTAAATAATAGCTATTGTCTGTGTTTTCATCACCTACTAGCAGTTTTGCTCTATTCCTTTACTACTCTCTCAGTTTCAAATTATAAGTTATTTTGAATTTCTTGGTACATCTACTTTGCTACACATCTAAATATAGTAATATGTCTAGATGGACGAAAAAAAGTCAAAACGGCTTATAATTTGGAACGGAGGGAGTATGTAGTAATATAAACAGATATCAACCAGATCTTTTTTAAAAGGGAAACTTATATATAACTAACGAGCTTTCACTGTTTTTCTGATGCGGTGCCGCACCATACCAATCCCAAACCCCACACTCCCAAACCCTAGGGCACAGAACCGCTGCACAGAGATGCCGGATTTTTTTTTATGAATCAGGAGGGGTTTGATCCCCTACTGTGAAATTTATTAAAGCTCCAACAAAAAGTACAACAAGTCTCGAGAGACAAAAAAAAAGTCAAGAAGAAAATAAGAAAAATTACACAAAAGCTTCTAGCCATAAATCTATAAGAGGATGAAAATTTGATCTTGCTCGTAGTATAACTAAAGCAAATTCTTTGCGAAACACCAGCTTGCATCGATGCAAAGAATGAGGAAAGTTTTTGAAGATGGCATCATTTCTCATTGTCCAAATTGACCAACACATTGTTATGACAATCTCCATGAAAAAGGAAGTTGTAGCTGATCTCTGAAACTTTCTATGATAATACCTGCATCAGAGGTGTTGGGCACCGCCAAATGAAGAGTGTCCCAACAGGCTAGAGCGAAAGGGCACTGGAATAGGAGATGGATCAAATCCTCTTCAACAGTACAGACACAAAGAACACATGTGTAATCAGGTAATTGCATATTCTTCCTTTTGAGTAGAGCTCTTGTATTTTAGCCTGCCGTGTAGATGCCAGAAAATTTGCCGCGCGATTCAAGCGAGGTGACGGTGGGGAAGCTGAAGATTCCCTGTTCGGCTGGCTGTAAAAGCACTGCTGAATGACTGATGCCGATACTGATGCTGATTTATTATGAGAGAAAAATACCACTGAACGACTGGCTGATTCTGATAGATAAATTCAAGCAACAGGGTGTTTGGATACCCAGCTTCGCAGCAGCAGTAGCCTCTACGGGCTAGTCCCAGCGAATCCTGGATCGAGACTCCCACATCGTCGAGGTTCATAATATGTGCAGCACACCCACCGCATCGTCAGTTAGCTCTCTTCCAATTACAGATGGTGCTGTCCTCAGCAAGAAACAAATTTGACAATTAAAAGGCTGCATATTATGCTACTGTACATGAGTAGGTAATAATCATCAAACATATATATGGATCGACCTGCTTATTTCTCGATGATCTAGCGTTTTTTTTTTTGAAACCATGGCTACTGATCTGCTTCACTTGTCCTTTTGCTTCTAATTCTGCACAGAACAACACTATGTTTTTTAAACGATGGCATACTGTTTGAGAAACCTAAATATATGAACTAGCTGCAGCTATTAATATTCTTCTCAAAATATATGAACTAGCGGCAGCTATTAATATTCCAATAATTGACGTGAACAAAACATCTACTAATTTAATTGACCTAAACCAAGCAATCGATATAATGTTCAGCAGTTCATGAGGGCCATTGAGGGACAATGCATTCACATGGCTCATTTCATTTTGAGTTCTCTTTAGCAAATAAACGTTCTTGTATTTGCTCATCATCAGATATATGGGGTCGTTTAAAGGAGGCAGGATGGGGAACACTGATGCAATACAAGAAAGAAGAATTCTGCTGCAAAATGCTTGGGGAGGACAAAGCTTCCGCTGACATTTATTCTGACCCTCCTGCTACAGATGCAGAGGATGAGAGGGGTACGACATTCTTGAAGAGAATAGTCCGAAGGCAGGTCACATCCATGGTTCTCTGGATAGAGGGATGAGCGGACACCCTGTTTTTGAGGATTTCACCATGAGAAATGATGCCAAACTACAGGCTAAAATTGCAAACATAAAAAGCTTGGCATGTGTAAATTTTTCAAGTATACGAGATGAAGAGTTACTCAAGTTCGTATGTAAACTTGGAAGGACGTGCATAGCCATTGGAGTGGATTTCAGTCTGGAGCCGGTAATGTTGGTTAGTATTAATCCTGCTCATGACACTGATATAGAAGATGGTTTAGCGCGCACAAATTCTTCAAATCCAGTGAAATGGTGGAAGTCCAGACAAGATTTGTACTTGTAATTTTGCCAGATTCCAGATGTTCTGATGAGAGAGTTGAAGAGGTGTGTAGGTTGACTCGACTTCCTTGCCACTGTTGTTTGCCCCTGCATGCTAGGACGACAAACAAGAAGTATTTGAAGAATAATGCTAATGAAATAAAGATCAAGGTCACAGGGTGGAAAGGCGAGGATACAAGCAAAGACAGGGATACGAGTGAGGATGAGATGGGAGGATATGGCTACGATAACGAAGTTATAGAAGTTGGTTCTCACAATGAGCTGGGTGAGTACACTCCTAAAGAAGAGAGACTTGAGTCAAGCCACGTCAGTGGTTCTCTAGACACTCCTGAGAAGAGGCCTGATTCAAGCCACATCAGTGGCTCTCCAGATAGGCAGAAAAGTAAGCAGCAGCTATTACCAGCTGAGGGTTCTGCCACAATAACGACCACAATAGTTGACGCCAACCCACAGGCCAAAAGTGTGAGTGTGGAATCTTGGGCATGTGTGAACTTTTCACGTATAAGGAACAAAGATGTCCTCAGGTTCTTATGTAAGATTGGAGATATGTGCATGTCCATTGGAATGGATTTAACGCCGGAGCCAACAATGTTGATCCATAATCATGGTATGCTAGCCAGTTTGTATACTGTGCACAGTTTCTTTTGCTACCATGGAAGTAATGAAGGCAAGAAGCTACTTCTTGTAATTCTGCCAGAAGACGGATTTGCTAAGGGTAGTTTTTTTTTTTGGCATCCCCCACCCTCTTATGTTTTTTGACAGTCACATGTGCAACCTTTCAGAGGTGGTTGTAGAGGCGTGCATGCTGCTAATAAAATAAAGGCCAAGGTTATCTTATCTTTTTTTCTGTTTGATGTCTGTTATTGTTTTGCATTGTTTCTCATGCTTTGAGTTTCTTATAGGTCCTAGACTATCCTTGCGAGTATATGAGCGAAGATGATGATGACCTTGAAGAACTCTGGGGTTTAGACGAGGGAGATCGAACTCGAAGATGGCTCCCAACAGTCTGACGACTCTGATGTGGAGATGGGATCTATGAAGCTCTATGGTTCCCACAATCTGTCTGGAGAACATGACATATCTGACAAGCTCGCTACTCCTGATGAAGTTTCACTAAGAAACCCCTCTGACTATGGCGACCTGCAGTCATCTTGAAGAACACACCTGTGATACTCTGCTGCATTTTTCAGACTCCGAAGGCCCCCTTTTGCTGGAGATTAGATGTAATGATGATACATATATTTTCTCTAGAGTAAAGTCCACTAGCGGTCCTCGAACTAATACGGCTGTGTTATCCTAGTCCCTAAACTCACAAATCAATTGTTTAGGTCCTCAAACTTTTCACCTGTGTCATATCGGTCCCTTAACTTGCAAATCGCTTGTTTAAGTCCTAAAACTTGTTCGGATGTATCATCTAGGTTTCTAAACTTGCAAATCAACCGTTTAGGTCCTCAAACTTATTCGACTATGTCATTACGGTCCCTAAACGTTGTAAATATTTATAGAACTATCTAAAAAATTATAAATCTAATTTTGTTAGACTCCTGGTAAAATGCACTTTAAAATAGAATAAAAGATATCATCACGTACTTTCTATTTTTAACTCTATAGTTAAATGGTGAAATAGGCACATATATTTTTATAAATCCTAAAAATGTATGTTTCTATTTAGTTGTTGAATTATATAGTTAAAAATAGAAAGTACATGATGAGTTCTTTTATTCTAATTTAAAATACATGTTACTAAGAGTCTAACAAAATTAGATTTACAATTTTTTGATAGTTTTATAAATATATATATCGAATTTACTAGTTTAAAGTATGTAGGGATTGGGATGACAATATTAAACAAGTTTGAGGATCTAAATAGGTGATTTGCATGTTTAGGGACTTAGATGATACAGTTGAATAAGTTTGAGGATCTAAATGAGCGATTTAAGAGTTTATGGACCATGATGACACAGATAAACAAGTTTAAGGACTTGAACGGTCAATTTGTGATTTTAAGAACCGAGATGACACAACTGAACAAATTTAAGGACCGTCGATGCCCTCTACTCTTTTCTCTATATGTAATGGTGATTTCCTGGTTTGGGGGCTTGGGGCTTACTGCACCGTGGCCGTAAATTATTCCTGTTTCCACTATACATACCGTAGTCCCATCTGAACCAGTGTAGAAAATGGTACGTGCCAAAATATGTTTTACACAGGTGAGCCGAATCCGTATGCGCCAAAACATATGTTTAATAGTTATTCTCCAGAACTTGCATAAAAAAAACGGCAGACGCTAAGAATACCGACTTGATAGCGTCTGGAGGTCCGGTCCGGGGGCGCCAGCATTCGGACATCGCCGCGCAGAGGGAGCAGACAAGTATATAGCGCGCCGGGCTTAGGAGGGAGCGTACTAGCAATGGGCCCGTGCCGCTCTGGACATCGTCCACGCTGCCTCAAATGTCATTTGTGCCGACGGTTGCTTCCCACGTGTATCCCATGTGCACTCGATCTACTTTTAAAATATCTAGATGCAACAGTTGTAACATACAAAAGAACACAAATGAAACACTTAAATATACGTCTGAAACACTTATGAAAATGCCTGAAAAATATTTGAAAACCATTGTAAACATATGCAACATCCAGATGAAACACTCGCAAACATACGTATGAAATACCTGAAAACACTGGAAATATATGCTTATAACATGCATGTGCATGCAACGTCAAGATTTACATTTACAACATTCAGATAAAAACACTTGCAACATTGGTCTGGAATAGATGAAACATTTAGAACATACACTTGAAATATACGTGTATAGTCATTACAACATGTGCAACATCCCGATCTACTTTTGCAATATACCTCTGAAACATAATATTGCAATATGCGCTTTCGACGTAGCATCTACTCGCTGCTTGGACCAATAGAAGCTCGTCGACGCGGAGCTCGATGTTGCGGAGGTTGCCGGTGTAGAGCTCGGCGGCGGCACGGACCTCGGCAGGGGTAGAGGCAGGCGGATGGAGCGTGGCGCGACGGGAGGCGCGAGTCCGGGTGGAGGCACATGGCGCGGGCGGGCGGCAAGGACGTGGGCGGGGCTACGCGGCGCGACCGAGGGCGGGATCCATCCCGGAGCAGAGGCACGCAACACGTTGAGCGAGCAGACAATGTGGGGTCAGGGACAGCATGGGCGAGACGCAAAATGAGCAGGCGACTTATACGAGATCCGTCCGGACAGACGACCTATAAGCAGCGTTACCGCTAAGAATTTATGCACTAAAAGAACGGAAAGTTTTGTATGTGCATGCGTTATTTACTATATACACAAATTCATCTATAAATTTCTCGTGCAATTTTTGTGCGAAAAAAATCCAAAATTAAAAATTGGGTGTTTACCACGAATCTTGGGTCTTGGGCTCTTGGACCAAGCGATGCTTTTCCGTGGGCCGTTAGGCCCGTCTAACAATATCCGTTGCCGTAGTAGACTTCAGAAGCGCTCGCTCGCTTGCTGTTGCTGCTGTGCTGCCAACTGAGAAGGGATGCGAGCCACCGCAGGAGGCCGTGCGGTGTTCCACCTCCAACACCTCCGCCCGCGCCCGCCATGGCGAGCCCCTCCTCCTCCCGCCACGACGCACCTCTCCCACTCAGCGCCCGCGAGGCGCGCCGACCACCGTCGCCTCCCCAAAGGTTTGTCTTACCCGCTACGCCGCCTCTCCCGCGCCCCTCTCACGGAGGGTGTTCGACGGAATGCCCGCCGGCGACGCCTTAGGTACAGGTAGTCGCGGGCTCGCTGTTGCTGCTCGTGGGGTGCTTCTTTGCGCGATGGATTTTACTTCGCTTCGCTTCTATTGAGGCCTGCGTGCTGTTCACGCGGGATTGTCTGCGTAGGATTATTTATTACCTACTAGTTTCCACATCCTATTTGACTTACCAAAGCAAAGAAAATGGTTGCCTGCGAGGTGTGAGCAGCTCCAGTGTTCTCCTCAAATCGAACCGAGGGAAAGTGAGATTCGATTAAACAAACAGAGCACACTGGAGACATCGACTGCTTCCAAAATCGGACTTTGCAGAAGAGTCCAACTGTGCGGCGTCCTGCCTATTAAAAATATTATGCTCAATCGGCTTTAGGTAGTGCACAGCGTGTGCATGAACGGTCAATTCAGAGTTTTTACTTGCTGCCTATTATAGATATTATGCTCAATCGGCTTTAGGCAGTGCACAGCGTGTGCATGAGCAGTTCAGAGTTTTTAGTTGTTTTTTGAAGCAATGGTCGGATGCCACACTAGAGCTTGCGAACTTTACTTTACCAGATCAAACTGTGTCAGAACAATGTCAGTTTCGTTCCACGCCACACTGCTGATGCCCTGATGAAATGCCCATTTCTAGTCATGCTTCTCAGTTTGATTTTTTCTTGCAGGAAACCAAAACTCTGCTGCTCCCACAAGCATTATTATTGTGGTTTTCAATGTCGTTTCAATTTTTGTACATTGTTTTTAATATTTTCCACTGGTGCTGCCTTCAAGTCAGGTCCTTTATCAACTCTGGAACTGGGGAATTCATCAGTCTACTTGTGTCGGCGGGCTTACTTTGCAACATGTAGCTATACATTGGATGACAGGTTACAGGGAGAGCTAGATGATATGAATGTAAATTCTTTTCTTGGGCAAAATCTAGATCTAATAGCCTATAACTTCATGGTCATGCTTACCTGCTATTCTTCTACTCCTTTACCTCATTCCAGGGAGAACAGAGAAAGCAAGAGACTGTTGGTGCCTTTCAGAAAATACCAATGGTGATGCCTGCAACTGATATACTAATGTCAGCACAAAGGAAGTCTAGAAATGTGCCACCGACTAAGGGTATGATTCATCTGACCATTTATTATTTGCACTCTGCTAAATGAGTGAAGATCGTTCTCTTAACATTTTGTTTTAGACTTTTAGCATGACGAGACGTTTGCTTTATGATTCATATGTAATGTAGGCATAGCAAATATTGCTAAGCGTGAAAGGAACAAAGGTGCCAAACAGCTTGATGCCTTAATGAAAGTAAGCAGATCATCTTGTCTCTCTGCTGAGTAAGTTCATTTATTTGATATTGAGAACTGTTTTGTTTCTCAGGAACTTTCTGTACCACTGAGAACATACACAGAAAACTTCCCAAAGAGGAGAGATTTGCATCCTTATGAGAGGTCTCTCATTGAGTTGACTTTTGGGGAGGGTTATTATGAGCAGGTATAGTTCTCAGAATTTTGGTTTCTTGGTATTGAGTATTAGGATGAGATTGTCCATAATGGTACAGAAACAAATTGTCAACTTGGCATGAATAATACTATGATACTTTTCCCTTCTACTTGTTGAGTTATTATGATGTTGTTGGTAGTACCCTGCCAGGTCCTTGGACGTGTAGATACTCTCAGGAAAAGGATTACTTCTGTTGGAAAGCAACATGCTTCAGTTTGTGCTAAGGTGAATGTATACCAATTGATTTATTATACATTGATTTACAATTCCAACTTATGGGAATGCATACTGGCTTACTGTACTTGGAGATAAATATGTACAATGATGTTTTTTAACAAGGAAAAAAAGACCAAATTTGACTCACACATACTTGAAACTCTCTTGTGTGCACATACTTGAAACTCATGAGTCATGACCCATAAAAGTTATGCTAAGTCTCGAACCATCTCACCACATTTTCAGTTCAGTGGGTTAGTTTGATCTCACTTTGCAAAGTTACAAAAACATGGTTTCAGTTTTCAAAAATATGATTGTTACCAGTTTGTTCTCACTTGTAACTAATAAAATCACAGAAATTATTCTCAGTATCAATGTTACGTCATATTAAACATTTTGTACGAATACAGGGATGCTATATCTAAAACCTAATATTTTGATCTGTAATCTTTACTTAATAAGAAGGGCAGGCCTGGTGCAGTTGGTGAGTGCTAGCTCGCCGAGTCACCAGGTCCTGGGTTCGAAGCCGTCTCTCTGCAGAATTTCTGCGGGGGTAAGACTTTGCTTCGGTTATTCCCTTCCCCAGACCCCACTCGTGTGGGAGCCTTTGGCACTGGGTCTGCCCTTTTTTAATCTTTACTTAATAAACTATTATTTTATATTTGGACAATCTTGACATTGCTCCCATAGCTGGAAAAATTGGGTAATATTTGTTTTATTTGTGATATAATAGTTTAGAATTTTATTCCTGATGTATATATTTAACCTTGACAGTCAACAACAAAACGTGAAGCAGAGGAGCGCCTCACTGAGGTTTGTTCAGGTTCCAACTTATAAAACGGTCGCTGTTCTTGATCCTTTGTCTTTGTCTTATGGCCATCGACAAAAAAATTTTGGAAGTGATTCTGTAGTTGCATTGCTAATGCTTTGCTTTTGTCTCTTATCTACTTTTCCAGGGCAGAAAGAAACTTGAAGAGGCTTTCCAGCATGGGAAGCATGCCGTTGATGATTTAGTAAATGTTGCAAAGGTATTAACTGCAGTTATCTTTCTTTCAAGTTGGAGAATAAGAAAATGATTTCGGTCTCTTTTTTTTTCAGCTGCTGTTATTCAAGCTTCTAAATTTTTTAATTTGATTTATGGTTCATTTTTGAGTTACTGCAGGCTTTGCGTTCTATGCCTGTTGTTGATCTACATATTCCAACACTATGTCTAGTTGGATCACCCAATGTTGGGAAGTCATCATTAGTCCGCATATTATCATCTGGAAAACCTGAGGTAATGCTCAGCACAGTTTGTATGTTGGTAGATGGTAGACACAGTTTCACAAGCAATTTTCTATAGCTAGTGTGTAATCAGAAGTAGTTGTGATAATTGTTTGACTTGTTGGCTGCTAGTTACCAGTTACTAGTTCTTACCAAACAGTAGTTTTTTAATGTTCATGCTTCATCCAATGTGTTCCTGTGTCAAAGAACGTGTTCCTTGTTCATTGGTGAGCTCAGTTAACATCTATGACTGGCTTGACTTAGTAGCATAACATTTCTGTTTATTGAAAATATGTTCTTGGAAAAATGCCTGACTACAGGTTCTGATTGTTGAGTTTGTTCTGTGTCATCATTTAAGCATTGGTGGCTGCAATACTATTATCTGTAATATACAGTTTGCTGATTGCTAAATACCTCTTTTGTCTCATCCTACTGTATTTGTGCAGGTCTGCAGCTACCCATTCACAACAAGAGGGATTCTAATGGGTCACATTGTATCCAATCACGAACGTTTTCAGGTTCAAGCAATTGCCTTTCTGCTTACCATGATCGTAGAACCACTAGACTTGACACCAATTTTGCTTCCTTTGCTTTTTGTCATAACTGAACAAAGGCATCCTTCTGCAGGTTACGGACACTCCAGGACTCCTGACGAGGCATGATGGTGAGTCAGACTTTGGTTCTCAAAGCACTCCCTTAAGAGGCAGTGTAACTTTCATGTGTAAATGTGTGATATTTTGTTATTATTTTCAGACGATTAATTTTCTTTTGTGCTGATAAAACAATACTGTAGCAAATATGGTTTCTAGTAAAATTAAGAGTGATTGTCATTTATATAGGGTGTCTCTTTTTTATATTTTCCTTTATTGCTTGTTAAAACACACATACTACTGCACCAAAAGCTCTGATCCTTTTTTTTTTGTTTTGGCTTTTTTTGCAGATGACAGGAATAACATAGAGAGATTGACACTTGCTGTCCTTTCTTATCTACCTATCGCGGTCCTGTATGTGCATGATCTATCCGAGGACTGTGGGACCTCAGTGGCCGATCAGGTACGTCTTTTACTTGTCTGAAGCTTTTGGTGTCATTTATACTTGTTCTACTAGAGGACACCAGAAATACTAGCTTCCCCAGGTCAATTAGAAGAAATCCTTCACCTTGTGTTCAGACGTGGCAAATCACAAGTTTCACATCCCTCCGCTTCAAAGGTCTTGCACTTAACCTGGTGTTTTTTTGGCAGTACATCACGTACAAGCATATTAAGGACAGATTCGGTGACCGCCTATGGCTTGATGTTATATCCAAATGCGATCTTTTGGGAAAGAAAGAGCCCATAAGCTTTCACGATGCTGATGATGATGTAGCACAGTACAGAAGACTGGGGCCAGAAGGTGCCCTCCGAGTATCTGTGCAGAGCGAAATTGGCATCAAAGAGGTTAGCTATTCTCGTGCCAGCCTCATATGAGTAACCTATAAGTTGAGTTTACTTTTTGCTTATTGTAGAGACTGCCAGGGCCTTTAGAATTTCGACTAATATATGCTTCTGTGTCTCTCCAGCTAAAGGAAAGAGTGCATGAGCTACTGACCTTTCAGATGGCTCGGATCAAAGCTAGTAAGGCGGAGCATGAAACACAGGAAGTAGGGACTAGTGTTGTTTACTGAAGTTTGACAATGAGCATTCGAACATCCATGCTGGATGTTTGTGTAAACATACCACTAATGTCGATGATGGTAACGCATTTCATCTGTTGTCATTTTGCCCATTTGGAAAGGGTGGTCAATTGTTACTATAAATGTGATTTGCCCATTTTGTTTCCCTCTGCCGTGGCCGTTATCCGTTCTTTAGTAGGGTACACCATCCGTCCCAGAAAGATCATTCTTGTTTTCTCCATTGCAGAAAGATTGTCATTCTTGTTTTTCAAGTCAACTAATCTCGAGTTTAATCAAATAAATTTATGATGAGTAATAATTACCATTAGATAAATAATGAAATTATTTTTGGAATAAACCTATTGAGAACAAATTGATCTTAGCTCAGCTAGTTTTTTTTTATATTTTTATTTATGGAATCTATGTCCGGGTTCAAGTCATTGACCGGAAACCTGATGTAGATGTTCGTACCTTTTTGAAGTTATCTAGAATATAGTAACGTTATTCATTAGCAGTAAGACAATGAGATATTTACGGTGACTTTGTTAATCTTGAGATTTGCTAATTTAATTTTTCGGATGTGCTTATAAGGGTGTGTGTATGTGAGCGTCTACTCTAATTTACAAACAAACAAAAAAATCTATTTGAAGATGCATATGCTGATACTTTTTTCTATAAATTTTGTCAGATTTAAAAAAGATTGATTTAGTCCAAACTTAGAATTACATTTCTTTGGGGACGTAGGGTGTATTAGACATCCTAGTTGGAATAGAATCCTCCTTATGTTTAGTTAAATACACTGGCGGCCCTTAAACTTGTGGCTCTATGTCACTTAGGTACACAAACTCTTAAAATCGAAATTTGTCTTCTTAAACTTGTTAAGTCGTGCATGAGAGGTCCATGCCTCTTGAGAGGACATTGACTAGGATAAAATTTTATAAAAGTCACACTACTATAGTCATTTCGAGACATATCTTTTATTATATATCAAGACAGTGTGTATAGAGACAAAACTACATATCTAGAAAGTTAAAATAACTTATAATTTCAAATAAAGATATCAGTTTTTGTTATTGTAATAGAAAGGAAATATGATCCATAGTCTCTCATTTGGGGGTTGGGGTCAAGGCCAAGAGGCCAAGCGTCTTGACAAGGCTGATGTGCCCATCCAAAGTTTGCATTCCCTCCGTTTTAAATTATAAAATGTTTTAATTTTATTAAATACATAGTTTTTGCTACGCATTTAGATCTACATTATATTTAAATATATAATAAAAACTATGTATAAAAAACCAAAATGCCATGTATAATTGAGGAAGTATCATGTTCCGATCCGTCGCTGCGCCTGCAAACACGGTTACACGACGTTGGAATATTGAGAGTTATTGTCATGCAGCAACCCGAGAAGCGACATTGCTTTCCCTTGAAAACAAAAGGAATATACACACACACACACACTTAGCCGTAATCTATAACAAATTTATTTGTAACACTGGGAGGAATTTTTATAGTGTAATACAGTACGTACTACTCTTGGATCGGAAACCAACTTGGAGAAGTTTGTGCAAAGCAGGCGTGCATATATTGGGTGACATAGGATCCTCCGTGTCCAAAACTCTAGACAAACGAAATGCTCCGAGGCTCCGAGCCTTGGAGGTGATGCGAGCTGCCAGCGGCTGAGAGCGGCGCCTCCTGATCAAGTCAAGGTGGCCAGCTAAGTTAATTCAGGACAAAATACTAGAACACACTAATGTTCTTTTCAATTTCATGGACTTTAGTAGGAAAAAATTGGACCATGAGAGGGTCATGACCCCTCCTCATATATAGGAATGAATCTTCTCTGTATTATTGCAGAGGGACTCGCCTCAGCCCTCAAGTCCCTCAAGACTCAAGAGGATTTGCTTCTCTGTGCTAGTACCCTTTTGGCTAGGTCAGTGTCTCACAGTGGAAACAAAGACGTATCGTGTACTGTAGAAGCCGAAGAATATTGGGTGTAGTACACCCGGTGTACAGTGGAGACTGAGGCGGTCCGCCCAGCAGCCAACATTTTGCACCACTGGAAGCGTTTGATGCTGATGGCGGTGACGTGCTTTGACGATCCTCATCCTCAGGCTTAGTTCCAACCCAAATTTTTTTTACCCCATCAGATCAAATATTTGGACATATGCATCGAGTCCTAAATGTAGACGAAAAAAATTAATTGCACAGTTTGGTCAGAAACCACGAGATGAATCTTTTAAGCCTCATTAATCCATGATTAGCCTTAAATGCTACAATAATACACATGTGCTAATGATGACTTAATTAGGCTTAATAAATTCGTCTCGTAGTTTTCAGACGAGTTATGTAATTAGTTTTTTTAATTAGTATTCGAAAACCCCTTCCAACATCCATGAAACATCCGATGTGATAAAAAAAATTTCTTTCGCAAACTAAACAAGGCATCAACCATACTTGTTCCTTCAGCATGTGGGTTAGATCTTTCAGAAGCAAAATTGGCGGTTAGGTGATTAGGGAATTAAGTGAAGTCCGTGACAACGCACGATTAGAATCTAGGCAAAAGCATAATAATAATAATAATAATAATAAATAAATAAATAAATAAATAAATAAATAAATAAATAAATAAATGTGATAGTGTGATAGCCGATAGGAATAGAGGATCGGACACGACGCAACTTCCTGGAACCTCTAATCTGGTATCAGGAAACAGGGATTTTTGTGTGACGTGGGATCCTCTGTGGCCATGACTCTACACAAAAGGAATGTCACTGTTTGGAGGTGATGCCATTATGCCAACAGGTAGAAGCTGAGGGAATGAGCTGCACTCCTGCTCATCAAGGTGGAGCCGTCCTAGCAAATTAAGGGCCTGTTTGGCAGGGCTCTGGCTCCTCCGAAAATGGCTCCGGCTCTGGCTCCTCTGAAGGAGTAGCTCCTCTGGAGGAGCTGAAGCCGTTCTGGAAAACGTTTGGCAAAACGACTCCTTCTGTTTTTGTAGAATGGATGGAAGAGGGTGAATGTCCATATTGCCCTTGCTTTAACTTGGTTGTACATATGATCCTTGATGTCACTTTGTCAAACGACTGACCAAAATTAACAAGGATAACATGTAAAATAACATTACCTACTAATAGTGTTCGTTAGACTACAATAACGTTTACAAAAGTAGGAATGATATTGAAATATCATCAAACTACATGATCATGATGATCTAGAAAGGAAAATTGCTCTTGCAATGTCATCTCGGAATCTATCCATGTTTCAATCATTGGATGCAGTAGTTGATGTATCTGATGGATTTGAATGTCTTGCATATCTAGAAGGTATGGTTGGTATGTAGTCTGGATTTCGATCACATTTGTGGAAGTCTCTATCTACCACATTGGTCTCACGAATGTAGTTGTGTAGACACATGGTTGCCGCAACAATCATCTTTTGCTTTTCCATTGGGTAACTCGGCATCTTGATAAGGATTCTCCACTTCATTTTCCACACACCGAATGTACGTTCTACCGCATTGCGAATGCTTGAATGCAAATGGTTGAAGAGCTCTTGCTGGCCACTTGGAGCAGGACCCCTCCTCCAATCCGGAATATGATACCTTTCCCCCCTTGTATGGTGACAAGTAACCAAGGCGATTTGGGTATCCAGCATCAACATGATAATATTTGCCTAAGCACACAAGTGAAAAAGAAGACATATTAATATATTACCATACAACAGGTTGTATCAAATTTGTCAATAGCATCCTAGGCATTCATACCTTGAGGGGGGTGTGGAAATTTGTCTTGATCCTTGGTTAAAGCATGAAAGAGCACACTTGTGTCATGCATGGACCCAGGTTGTCCAATAGAGGCATAAGTGAACCGTAGGTCAAAATCAACCACAGCAAGAACATTTTGTGTTGCTTTGCGACTTCTACCAAAGTATCTAATAGCATCATGTGAAGGTGGTGTTGTAGAAATATGGGTACCATCTAGTGCACCAATGCAATCTTTAAAAAATGGCATCATTCTTCTATCATTAGAAATCCTAGGGTGTGTTGTAGAGAAGTTAGGATCTATTGGCCTTATGTAGTCCTCACACATTGCCACCATACAATGCAATACTTCTTCAAATTTTCTACTAATTGTCTCTCCAGAATGGTTGAAGACATACTGTGTAGCACCATTGGACCATCCATGGCCACATGCCATAAGAAACATAGCAAGTGCTTCAATAGAGTTCATATGAATGGATGATTTCAGACCATAAGTACTCACCAACAATTCATGCAAGCTGTAAAATACTGCAGTCTGCATTCTGAACATCTTATGGCTCCCATTTGGAGTTTGCAAAATTTCCAGTACCTTAGCATATCCAGTCTGTCTAGCTATTCTTGGCTCATTCTTATGAAGGTATGTCAAATAATACTTGCTGAGAAGAAGTGCAGTACAAAAAATATTGTTTTGAGCAGACTGTAACACTCTCAAAGCCTTTATTTTGCAGTCATCATCATCCTCATCACTCCCACTGTCATCCATATCATTATCTGCAGTTTCAGATCTGTTTACCACACAAACACACTTCAATAAGTACCAATAAATAGAGAGAGAGGACCACAATTTTTATTATAATAACAGCAGCAAATAAATGGTCTCATACACACAGCCAAATAAATGGTCTCATACAACACAGCCAAATAAAAATATGTCTCAAACAAGAACAATAAATTAAAGTCTCACAAAAAGGATACAAGGTTGGGGCTAAACAAGATCTACTTATTAGACACATCATTTCTAGTCATCCACTCATGCTTTTTCTGCAACCAATCAAATCTTTCCTCTGGAGTGTCTAATGTCATAAACATCTCCCGTTCAGCCTTCTTGGTGAAGACTACAGTGGCAATAAAATGCTCATTTGAACCTGGCTTAGCACCGCAACCCTTCACTAATGCCATGACCTCCTGGATGGTTGAACCAGATTTGTCCTCTCCCCTAGCAATAGACTCACAAGATGCGGTTGTTCTTTCATTCATCTCAACAAGTTTGCCCATTTGTTCTTGAAACCACTGGCCGCCACTAGTCTTTGTTTTCTTCCCCTTTGCATTACCTTGAGATTTACCTCTTTTGGGTCTGGCACTTGGTGTTACTTCATCAGGATCACTATCATCTTCATTCTCGCCCTCATCTTCATCATCATCATCCAAAGGTATAGCCTGTGATGGTGGTACACCGCTAGAGGGACCCCAATGGTCGTCACCCGTGTTACGAAGGTCTTCAAACATTATGCTCAGGTTGTCCTCATTTTGAAGGCCTTTATATCGAAAACGTCCTGATCCCTTGACAGCCTGCAATGAAAACACCACAAATATACTGGTTTCAATTACAATGGAAACACAAAATATAGAGGTTTCAAAATATACAGCCTGCAATGGAAGTACATGCAAATTTATTTGAACTTACATTTGCCATCTTCTTCCACCATTCTTCAGGCATGTCAATATTCTTGCCACTTTCATCCCATCCAATACCGGTCTGCCTATCAACCAATTGCTTCCAAATACCATACTCAACTTTCAACTTCTCCCATTTATTTTTAAACTGCTTTCTTGTGTACAGAATTCCTGTCCTCCGTTTGAACTTTTGGATCACATTTGTGAAACCAGCTTTGTTCAAATGAGTACTTGAACGATTTCCAATCTCCACTTGTTCAGCAAAAAGCTCACAAACTATCCTAACATTTTCATCCGTCCAGTCAGCCATGCTGAGCAAAGAACTTACAAGGTTAGCAAAGAACTATCCAATCAAAATAGGGCAGTACATACACAGGAATGCATGACAATAATATATTTCCTTCCATCATAGCATGATAATCCAGCATCACAAATCCTAACAGATCATTTTTATGCATATCACAGGACAATTCATTGCATGAACAAAATCACAGTTATGCAATGAAGCATATCTCACCTAGCCTCGGTGTCGACAGCAGGAGTGCTTGTTTGAACCGGCGGCCTTGTTCTCCTCCCAGTGCGCCCACCTCCCCTGCGGCGAGTTGACGGCGTGGTCTGCACTGGGGCCGGAGCACTTTCCTCTTCAGCATGGGTGGCACCAATCTCAGATGACAGCCAATCCGAGCCTAGTGCGGCGGACGCCGCGCCATTGAACCAGTCCGGGAACCCATCGCCTAGGCCGCCGGACATGGAGGCGTTCCCAGCAGCGGCCAGGCTGGTGGCGGCGCCTGCTGGTCCGCCAGGCCACGACGCGGCCGTCGCGCCAGCTGGAGGAGCGCCGGAGCTGCTGAAGACGCCGGTGGCGGCGCTTTCCGATCCGCCGGTCCGGGCCGTGGCCATCCTCGCGCCAGCTGCTGGAGCACCAGGGCCGCCAGATCCACTCGTGTGCGTGCTTCGCCCGCCGGCCGCCGGACGCCGCAGCTGGTTCATCGGAACCCTAGCGCGTGGTCGTGACCTCTCTCGCGGTCGCCTCCTCTCTCGCGGTCACGCCGAGCGCGTCGTGTGGTGTCTGCGTACGGAGGAAAAGAGGGGAAGGGATAAGATGCAGTGGCAATTTGGTAGTAATTACCATTGAAGTACAGGGGCAATTTCGAACTAGATGACGTGAACCCAGCAAGGAGCCGCGCGAAGCTCGTTTTTGAGGCTTCTCCTGCGCAGGCAAAAAATGGCTCCGGCTCTTGACCAGCTCCCCATGCGGAGCCCTTTCCAAAACAGGCGTTTGGCACAGCTCCTGCAGGAGCCGGAGCTGAAGCCCCTGCAAGAGCCCTGCCAAAGAGGCTCTAAGAAACCTCTTGAATGCAAGTTTTGAATAAATAGGACCGCGAACGAGAACCTTAAGGTCAATTGGAAAAAAAAAGAGAGCAAATTTGGAATGGAGGGAGCAGCTTGTAAAGCCTCTGCCTAGCAACCAACAGGTTAGGGGGTGTTTGGTTTGGGGTGTTAAAGTTTAACAAACACTGTAGCACTTTCGTCTTATTTGACAAAAAATTTCTAATTTTGGATTAATTAGGCTTAATAGATTCGTCTCGTAAATTACTCCTAATCTGTGGCGACATACATGCAATTAGTCTACATTTAGTACTCCATACATTTAATAGAACATTGATATGATGGGTGTTAAACTTTAACAAAAGGAAATCAAACAGGCCCTTACACACATTACTGCCAGAGAACATCCCGAGACACGTTAGAGCATGGCTTATAAGACTATCCGCACTCATGAACCTCTATATTCATCCTCTAAAAGGAATATTCCATCCTAGTCACCATAAAATATACAGTTTTCTCGCATCCATTCATCCTCTATATCATCCTCTATCTACTATAGGGCCCACTTGTCACTTTGTCTAAATATATTCATGTGACATCTTATTTTGAAGTATTTATTACAACGAATTTAATGGTGTAATCGAAATTTAATTTGGTTTTTTGGCTGGTGAATTATAACATTGTATTTCATCGTTCTTCGAGTGGGGCCCACGCTCTGCTCTCTCACGCGCGCTCACGCGCGGACAGCAGCAGCAGCCGGTAAGCAGTAGCGGTCCTCTTAATTTGGCGTACGTAGTATATATGGCGTAGGTTTTACCGTTCCCAGTGCACCTCCTTTCATCCGCTATGTACCGACGTGGATAGATAGCGGACCTGTTTACATGTACCGGTGCACTTCGTCTAAGGTCGGCGGGACGTTGGCTGTATACTTGTGCCATGTCATATCTAGCCATCATCAACAAACAGCCGTATAATAAGTTGGCTGCTAGATCTACTTTTCTGATGTATTTAATTATCTGTGCATATAACTTCCTGTGATCATAAGTAACATATATCTTTGTGGCCATATGTCTCGTCAAACAACTTATATGCATACTGTATAGATGTGCTACCCTCAGGCGATGCGGGAGCTGACACAAAGGATCCATGGTAATAAATATGACGAGGCAAACGCCAGCTCTACCGCTCACACCGAGCGGCAAGCGGGCGAAATTTTCTCGATGTACGCGTATAGGCGGGCGAAGAATGGAGCGCCGGCTTTATTCTCTCTCCTCTTTTTTTCCTTGTCCAGCTAGGATTTTGATGACATGAACACCTCGTAGCCTGCTGGCTAGCCTTATTATACTTGCTCTTAGTCGCGAGGTCAGAGGAAAAGCTAGCTATAGCTAGTATTATTCCTGGGCGTCAGACGAAAGATAGCTAGCTAATGTAGGCCTGTCTCCATCCCTGGGCGTCAGAGAAAGTTAGCCCGTGTAAAGTTCCCTGTGTAAAAAAAAAGAGAGAAAGGCGTCAGAGAAAGATGGCCCGTTGATAAGTGGACTGAAAAATACTGCTGATTGATTTGTCGTGAGAGAAAAATAATGTTTCGATTGAAAAAAATAAGTTAAAAAAGACGGATTATAAACCGGGTGAACAGGGCTATTGGATGTTTTGTGAAATGTCGGAAGGAGTTTTCAATACCAACAAAAAAATTAATTAATTACGAAACTCGCCTATAAACCGTAAGACGAATTTATTAAGTCTAATTAATCCTTCATTAGAGCATGTGTTACTGTAGCAGTTTAGTGTCTAATCACGATCTAATTAGGCTTATTAAATTCGTCTCACAAATTATAATATAATTAATTTTTTTATTTCATCTATATTTAATCCTCCCTACCAGTATCGTAACTATTCGATTTAACATTTTTAGAATTTTAAATTTTGGATCTAGACACTGTAGGCCTGTCTCCATCCCTGGGCGTCAGAGAAAGATGGAGTAGCTAGCTGCTGTAGGCGGTAGGCCTGTCTCCATCCCTGGGCGTCAGAGGAAAACCTCGGCCCTGTTTAGTTCCACGAAAAAAACACTATACGAAAAAAAGATTCCCCGTCACATCAAACTTGTCATACATGCATGGAGTACTAAATATAGATGAAATCAAAAACTAATTGTACAGTTTGGTTGTACTTGACGAGACGAACGTTTTGAACCTAATTAGTCAACAGTTGGACACTATTTGCCAAATAAAGACAAAACGTGCTACAGTACTTTTTTTACACCATTTTTACCATCTAAACACACCCCTCGCCTCGTTTAATGTACTTGGGACAAAACTGAGGTAGGCTTTGTTTAGATACCCAAATTTATCCCTAAATTCTACTATGTAAAAAGAAGATTCTCCATCACATCAAAATGTCGTCACATATATGGAGTATTAAATGTAGATAAAATCAAAAACTAATTGCACAGTTTTATTGTACTTTGCGAGACGAATATTTTAAGCCTAATTAATCAATGTTTGGACAATTATTACCAAATAAAAACAAAATTGCTACAATGTGACGGAACACTTACTATGTAAACTTTGTCTCCCAAGTTTGGAATCTAAACGAGGTCGTAGTAGTGTTTAGATAGTGTAAAAGTTGGTGTAAAGTTTCTGTAGCACTTTTCGTTGTTATTTGGTAAAATTTATCCAATCATGGACTAACTAGGCTCAAAAGATTCGTCTTGACATTTACAGACAAACTGTGTAATTAGTTATTTTTTTACCTACATTTAATACTCCATGCATACGTCCAAAGATTCGATGTGACGGAAAAATCTTGTAAAATTTTTGGAATTTTAAAGGAAGTAAACACTGCCTGACTGCCTGTCTCCATCCCTGGGCGTCAGAGGAAAACCCTCGTTTAGTTCCCAACTTTAGTGGTCAAATTTCATTGTATAAAAAAAATTCTTATCACATCAAAATATCAACGCATGCATAGAGTACTAAATATAGATGAAATCAAAAACTAATTACACAGTTTTATTATACTTTGCGAGACGAACATTTTGAGTCTAATTAATAAATGTTTGGATAATTATTACCAAATAAAAACAAAAATACTACAACAAAAATGCTACAGTTAGAGTGATTTGACCATCTCGCAATTAGGGAACTAAACCAGGCCCTACTGTACTGTCGGTCTATCGGTATAAATACAGCTCTGCCTCGTCCTTCTCCGTTCGTGGAGAGCTAGCTACTTGTTCATCTTCATCCCTGGGCGCCGGAGCAAACTACGGTTGGGCCTAAAAGGAAAGGAACCTGCAAAGGTATGATCCCTCCCCTGCTCTCTTGAATCTCCGGTTTGACGACATCCTCAGTTCCTCACATCCAATTCTGGAAGGAAATATTGTTTCCCTTTTTCTCCGAAAAAAAAATGGAAACGCGTTGCTGTTGGTATTTCTAGTTCTCGTATAAGATTAATAATGCACTCTTATTATGGCAAGCGGCTACAGTCACTTTTTGCAGCAAGAAGAAATATTTCATTCACGGAAATTGTATTACGATGAGCAGGTCGGTCGGTGCCTCTCACGTCTCAGAAGTCAGCACAGAGAATGGATGCTCCGATGATGATCGGCCTCTGCATCGTCGCCGTCGCGGCGACTGCCGAGGCTCAGCCGGGGATGTACTTACTGCCGCTTGCGCTATGTGTCGCGTTTAACCTGGGGATTCTGCTCGTGACTCGCGGCGTCGTCGCGCACGCCGGTGGACGCCGCCGGGCATGAAGCCGGCGAGCCAAAAAAGCGGCCGGCGAGATGGCTGCTGGTCGCCGCCGTGTCAGCAGTCAGAGCAACTCAGCACCGTCTTTGGTAGCTGCTTGGACTTTCTGCACTCGCGGCAGACTCCTACTGAATAAAATATGCTGCTGCGCCCACTTGTCATGTTTGTCATTTTGCTTGGTTTGGTTGAGTTTCGTCTCTGTGTTTGTTTGGTGTCAGTATCACCAAGCAAGTTATATTGTACTCGAGTAATAAAATGCTAGAAGAAAAAATCTATGCCAGTGTATGTGGGATGCATGGATCATGTTTGTGCAGCACCGATCACCAAATTGAATTTAGTTTTCAATTTGTTGGTATGTATATCAGTATATGTGTGATCTTATTATGTAATGGGCTTTGCTATAATACTCCTAAATAACTATGAGCCGTTTATTGTTTTTACCAAATGGTTATGATAGTTAGAGGTAATATGTGAAATACTTATTTATTTAATCTTTTATTTTGTAAAATAGAACAAATAAGGAAAGTTTGAGATATATACATTATGTTTGGATATATAGCAAAATCCTATGTACTTAGAAAAGCTAAAACAATTTTTAATTTGAAACAAAGAGAATAACTATTATGCGGTATTGTAGTTGAGAAGAAAAGAAGAAATTTTATACAGCGCCCAGTACCATTGGAAGAAAATATTAGCTCACGAGAAAAGCACTAATGATGTTCAGCAGGAAGAACAAATCCAAAAAGGCAAAGTAAATACAAAGATTATCAGATTTCAAGGAAAAGGGAGAAAATAATGAAAAAGATAAGGTAAATGTCTGCGGAGCTTCATAAGAAAATGTTCAATCTTAAGGAGAAATAAATGTTCATTTTAGAAAGGCAATGTTCTAGCTTTACTAGAAAATTATTCTAACTTCACAAGAAAATATTTAGGTTCGAAAATCGAGAGAAGGATGTTGTAGGTTTAAAAGAACAACATTCCGAGATTAGAAGAAAAATATGGTGACTTCACACAAATAATCAAAATATCCCAGCTCATTAGAAGAATGTTACATCCTGTTTGGATGTGGATATTCAGACCTAGAATTTGGAATCGGAATCGAGCTTTCCAATTCTACATGGATGTCTTTGGAATTGGAGGCTATTTCCATGGTATTCAACTACAACTAAATCCGCCCACCTTCAGTATCGAGCTTAACCCCTTCGTATCGGAGAGAATCCAGAGAACGAACCATTCTCAATATAATTAGGACCAACTCCAAGACTGCCCTCGGCGTCAGAGGGTATCACCCAACATCGCTGCCGGTGGTTCACCACCGTCAAATCTGCCATTGCCCGAAGACCACCTCTGCCCATCGCCGCTCCCCGTGATGGCTCGGCTACCACTTAGCGTAGCCTTCTTTCTTCACTCCGGCCACCATCATCGTATCCCTCTACTCTAGTCACCACCCAGGTGGTACTAGTACACAAATGTTTTTTTACTCACATTAGCAAAACTGATACTATGCCACCGATTGTAAAAATAAGATATTTTCAAAAACGATTTTAAAACCGTCCCTATAAATTAATTTTTAAGTACGCTTTTCTTAAGACAACCACCCTTAAAAATCGATTTGCAGAGTCGGTCGACTTAAGTCAACCGTTCCTAAAAATAATTTTTGGATTTTTTTAAGAATCATTTAGAAGTCCTAAAAATAAGAAAAAAATTAATATGGCTGGAAGCCCAGAGGATCGACCACCACTCACCACTTTTAATTTGTTGTTATCACTATTCTCTATTTCTAATAGAGTGCAGCCGATTCAAACCTTACCACTGCACCATATAGTAACTTATGACTACTTATATGATGTTATCTATTTGTACAAATATGTGAATCTTGTAATTAATATTATGACTTGTAAACAATTTTAGATGGAAAAATTTTCATCTACATAGTTTTAGATCTCGTATACAGGACATGTCTCCATCCAAGGTCATTTAAAAAATTTAAAAAATTAAAATTCAAAAATCTGAGAACTTAATATTATATCTGGGCCCCTAAACAATCTTGAATGAAGATTTCATCAACTGCAAAGTTTTAGATTTCGTTGAGCTCTATAACTTTGATATAAATTTTTATCTTCATCCGACTTCATTTGAAAAAAGTTATGAATTTATTTGTGCTGCAACTATTTTTAAGGGAGTCAACTACCTTTAAAAATCAATTTTCAAGGGCAGTTGACTTAAGTCAACCATCCCTAGAAATCACCTATTTTTAGAGGCGGTTGACATAAGCAACCGTCCCTGAAAATCATATTTTCAGAAGCGGCTCTCTTAGCCCAATCATCCTTAAAATTAGATATATTTCTAGCGACGGTTTACTTAACAGAACCGCCATAAAAATGTATTTTTAGAGTGATTTATAAGCTACAGTGCTCCTGGAGCTAGTTACAAATGGTTTGCTAAGTAAACCGTTTATGTAAGAAATAACAGGCGTCTTACAAAAGTCTTTTTTGTACTAGTGTGGAGGAGACCTCGCCGACGAAGACGGAGGCTGGAGTGGACCTCGCCGATGGAGAAGAAGGACAAAGAAGATGTGGAGATGCGAAGGGGACCTCATCGGCAGAGGCTCGAGCTGAGGCGGCACGAAAAGGAAGGGTGGATGGGATCTTTCTGGCAGAGCGACGCGTAGAGGCCCGGAGGGCGGCGGGAATCTTGCCAGCAGAGAGGGAGGATGGAGCAAACCTCGCCAATGGAGAGAAGGGCATATGCAATGTCGAGAGGTAGTGAGGGACGATGGAGGCGACCTCGCCGATAGAGAGGGAGGACAAAGTTGACTCACCG
Organism: Saccharum spontaneum; assembly: GCA_022457205.1. Lineage (NCBI taxonomy): Eukaryota > Viridiplantae > Streptophyta > Magnoliopsida > Poales > Poaceae > Saccharum > Saccharum spontaneum. Next base: position 9,027,745 of record CM039606.1, on the reverse strand, counting down.
ATGGAGAGCCCCCGCAGAGGAGATCTCGCCGGAGGAGAGCCTAGGCACAAGGGGATAGGGGAGGAAGAGAGTTGGTCATTTCAATGTAATGGACAACCAAACAAGAATTGGCATTATAACCTTACTTTATTTTAGCTACCGGCTCTATCTATAACCAAACAATATATTTGGTATTGAATCTATTTCCATTCTTAGGCTGAATTGGTATGGGCACCCAATTTAATTTTTCGTACCCAATATCTATATTCAAACAAAGTCTTAGCTTTGTAAGAAAAAAAATATTTACTCACCAAAAGTTAGGGTTATTATTTTCATTTAATTTAATAGTCTTACGTTTTCCAACGGTTCACTGTTACTTTTTTGTACTGACTGTACGAGTAGAGTTTTACTATTTTGATTGAAGCAATGTACTGGTAGAATTGTACCGTTACAGCTGAACGTAGCATACTGCTCTCGTGCATAAACTGAAGAGTATGGTGAATGGGTCGTTTTCGTTTCATCGCAGGCATACCCGCATAAGCATGCGTGGAGGTAAGTACGCCTTTGTACTCTCACTGGCCCACCGGTTAGTGACTGTCACTGCCCTGGTTGACAAGTTCGAGTCCCAGCAATTGCCTTGCTCGACAAGTTTGGGCCCTATGCCAGTGGCGTGCGACGCGTCTTCTGCTTACTCCTACCTATACACGATCGGTAATGCTCTGGACGAGCGTTAATCCGCCACAACGCTCAGTTGATAGACGCTCTTTTATTTAAAAAAGAACTGCTCATCCACGTATTCCTCATATCCACTCGTTCGTCTTTCTATCGCTCTTATTCGCTCGTCTGCCACCTCTAAGTGCACGGCCGCTGGTCCTCCGAGCCACAGCGCGTGACCACCTCTGAAGCGCACCGCTCGGCCGCTGGCCTTGCCAGGCACGGCGTGCGGCCGCTTCCGAGTCATGGTGCTCGGCTACCGGCTTTGCTCGGCACGGCGCGCTGCTGCCTTCTCCAAGTCGCGCGCCTGATGCATCCCTTCTGCAACGAGCAGCCACTGCCGCTGGCTCGCCATTTACCAGCGCCGTTGGGCCGCTGCCTTCGTTGAACACCGTACATCGATGAGCCTTCGTTCTGCCGAGTAGTAAGGAGAAGTTGCGTTGAAAGCGTATGTTGCAAGAGTATGTTTTAATTGTTTCATATATTTTAGAGGTATATTGCAAGTGTTTCATATGAATGTTGCAAAAATATATAATGATGGTTGCACATGTTGCGATAGTTATATATGTATGTTACAAACGTCCGTTCTAAATGTTTCATCTACTTTTAGAAACGTATGTTGCAAGTATGCTTATTTAGATGTTGCAAGAGTAAGAGTATGTTCGAAATGTTTTAACTATTTCAGTCTTATGTTGCAATAAGTGTTTTCATGTTATACGTTGTAAGTGTTTTATCTAGATGTTGCATTTGTTTCGCACACATGTTACAAACGTATGTTCTAAATGTTTCATCTACTTTAGACGTCTGTTGCATTAAGTGTTTCATATAGCAAGTTTTTCGTATTGCAAGTGTTTCATATTTTAGAGGTATGTTCAGAGAGTCATGGGGCATGGTCTGGGCGCCAAGGTACGGGGCATGGCGAGCCGGGGGCTGACGCATGAGGCGCGCGGGGTGTCTAGGGTCTTGCTAACAGGGCGTGCTCGTCCTCATCCTTGCTTCTGGGTCCCGCCCGCATGGAAAGAGATGAGGGGGTCAGGGGAAGAGCTGCGGGCGCAGGACGGGGCGAGATGGATAGGGGTAGGGTACATGTCTACAACGGGACGAGACAGAGGGGAAAGGAATACAGCGATACGGTGAGAGTGTGGCTTGTTTCTGCTAGCCGTTCAGCACCGTCCAATAAAATCATATGCGATCAGACGTCCGGCGCCAGCACCAACACGAAGAACCAATTCGGCAGTCGCGTCAGCTTTATCTACTCTGCTTCGCGGCAGAGTAATGACCAAGAGCCAGCAATCTGCTCCGGCTTTAGCTCTCTGCTCGGCTCTCCGCCGCTGGACGCAGTTTGGGGTCCTTGCCTTCTTGGTGGGCTTTCTTGGGGAAAGCTCCGGGGTTTCTTTCATCCCCCGCGTTCGTTCAAGCTCTGCATCTAACCAGATGCGGGATCTAGCTATTCGCCTAATTCCCCTCATTTCGTAATGGTGACCTCCTTGCTTTGATGTGAACGCACAAGTTCTGCCCTTGGGTTTTCTCTGGTTTTCTGCCTACAGCTCCCTATCTCTGCATGTTCGTTCTTCTTCTCCCCACCAAACACAAAGGCACGGCATCATGTTGTTGTCCCAGGTTGCAATGCAATACACCGAAGCTTCAGCCCATGTCCACAGCAACCAGCCAACCAGTTCCTCCTTTCTCCCCCAATAGGCAGCCACTAGCAGCAGCAAGCACAGCATCCTTCGTGTCTCCTTCATCAGGCACGCAAGCACCACTAAATTTCTCCAATTCCTCTAGGCTGACTGAGCCAAATTGCAGCACAAGCATCGACTCCTCACCGATCCAAACGCATCGCCACCACTGCACCCACCGCCACCGCCCGGCTCTGTTTTCTGAATTCTGATCCCTGCAACTCAGCGCTGTAGCAGCCAGCAGATCGATGCCAACCTCGCCGTCACAGCGGTGTGCTGCTTGGTCGGAGACGAGGCGCGCGCGATGCCGCGACGGTGGCGGCGGAGATGAACGCGGCGCCGGGAGCCTGCCTAACAGGCACAGTTCGGCCTTGGTGGAGAACGGCACAAAGAGACAGCGCGCGCTTGAGGAGAAAACCGTTCACATAATAACAAGATCAGTGGAACAAGCATTATAGCGTCATATCTCTCTTTTTTTTCCTGGATTATTCAATCTTGATCCTTGCCTGTCATACCCTTCTTTCTGCATGCATTACATACTTTCTCTCTCTATTTTTGTTATGAGAAAGGGAGGTGACACTGCATTCGTAGGACAGGATGGTATGCAGCATACCTTATGCTGACTGCTTTTTACTTGTTTTTGTTTTTTTTATGGGATTCAGTTCAGGCGCGGAAGATGAACTCTGCTACAATTGGCCTCTGTGTTACCTCTACGGTCGTCGAGATCGCCTTTCCCCTCACCACAGCGGTGGACTCCCTCTCCCTGGAACCCCTGCACGATGTGCTTCGCTCTAGCACTGTGCCTGTGCGTGGTCTTCCATGCCGGCATCGCGCTCATCGGCCGTGGCGTGCGCCGGCCGTGAGCCCGCGCAGCCCCAAAAGGCCGGCGTGGCCTAGCCACCGCCACCACCGTCTCATCAGGCCTAGGCAGGGCATGGCTCTTTTGCCCTTGTGTCACAATCCGTCGGCGATGAGATTGTATGAGCGGATTATGTCATGGGTGCGAATCAGTCGTGCCCCACCTAGGCAGACAGTGCTCCTCCGGTGCCTAAGCTGGCTTTGGCACGGCAGGTGGAGTTCTTCTGAGTTAACTGTCTGATTAGCGTTGGTTATGTCCGTGTCGATGCTGATTTGACTGTTAAGCACAAGAGAATTTCATTTTCCGAAGCCATCTTAGAAACTAGCGGAGCAGTCTGCTCGGGCGTGAAACCTCCGGCAAATTAGAGATTGTAATGTTGTTGTTTATTGCTGTGCGCGCTTTCCTGCCTTGTCTTGTGTAACACCTCCACTGTTTCATTGTTTCAGTCTTCCTATAAGATAAGTTATTATCATAAGACAATTTACTTACTTGCTTAGCACAAGTTATGTAATCTATGTCCATAAAAAAGGATTCCATATAGAATATGCACAGGGGTATCCAAACAGTGCTTTAGGCACAGCTTGGTTATATATAAGCTTATGTTGGGAGGAAGCGTGAAGTAGGGTCTCCTTGCCATGGACCTCGCAACTCGCCACTGAGTTCGCAGCAGGCCAGGCGAGTTTGGCAGTTGGAACATTGGATCGGATCGGTTGGGGCGCTGGCTAAACGCCTCGTATCCCGGCCCACAAAATGGACCCACATGGCAGTTGATGGAGGCCGAGCTCAACCGGCCCACACGCTCGCGAGTCCAGAAGAGGCCCGGCGGAGGAATTCAAAGGATTTTTAGCATGCTTCTGGTTTGGCAATTGGCGATTTGGCGCAGACCCAGGTGGTAGCCATGGCGACCATGGCCCATGGCCGCTCGGCCGCGGGCTCCTTCGGCCTGAAGGAAAGACGAAAGAGGAGAGAGGGAGGAGCGCGGCTGATGATGGCGGCGTTGTGCGCGTGATTCCGCGCGAGAAGAGAGGGGGCGGCGGTGCGCCTCGCGGAAGGAAGAGCGGGTAGGCCGCTGTTTGGGCTATGTGAAAGAGAGGAGGAAGTTGGGCCGCGTAGGGAAAACCGGCCCAAGCTGAGGTAGGAGAGGGAAAACAAGGTTTTTAGTTGTTTTTTGAGATTTATTATAAACCAAGTTGAATTCCAACAAATTTAGTCTAAAAATCTTGGGAAATTAACCAAATATATTTGGTTCCTAAATTAATTGGATTGAGGATTTAAAGATTGATTTCTTATCATATTTATTACATGCATAAGGAGGGTTAAAATGCGTCCACATGCGAGGGAAAGTCCGAGAAAAGTTCTAGGAGCTATTTTATAGTACAAGTAATAGCTCTCTTAACCTTGTGAATTTTATTTGGGGTGTTACAGAAAACATATCATGAATTTAAAATTAACTTAATTATGTGCCAGCGCGTTTAATCTATTTAGTTAACACATTTATAAATAAAATAAGCTCTATTTATCCTGAGTTGTTTGATTAACCTACAGTCTGGGGAAAATATGAAAGTGCTATTGTTCTGTATACCATAATTTGTTTAGAATTGAAGTAGGTTGTCGCATGTCTGTTAAACCAAATAAATGGGCTTTCTGTAGCTAATCAACCCCTTAATTTCTAATAAGGCGTCTCCGGTATAACGAGGGTGTGCACAGTAAGATTTGTCGACAAGCACTTCTCTAGTCCTTTGTTAATTAATACTAGAGAATTTTTATAGCTACGCTCAGATGAGTGGCACTGGGTAGGGAGTAGAGACAGTTGGCATTTGGATTTTGGAAATTGGAGTGACCTCCCTTTCTCAGGATGGCTGCTGAATAGCTTTTGGAATCAGCGACGGCGCAGCTAGCAGACAGGCTAGGAGACAAGCAGGGCCGGCCGCGCAGGCAGGCACGCGAAGAAGGGCGTGGTGGCAGCATGCGATGCGGCAGGCCAGCAGTGAGCAGTGAGGCATCGGACGTGCGTGTCAGCGGAAGCGGCCACGGGGTGTCGTGTCCGCGCGCCTACAGGAGTGCCGCCACAGGCAGGGAGGGCCGTCCGTCGTCACGAGATGCGGGGGGCGGGGTGGCACGGCGCACACGCGACCGCGCCCCGGGGGCCGGGGCTCGCGGTGTCGCCCGCCGGATGGCCCGCGCGGCCGCTAGCGCTACGGAACACCCCGGCCCGATTCGCGCGGTACCCGGCCGCGTGCGCGTGCCCATGGGACCACCGTTCGTTCCTCGCTCGGCCTCCGTTGCCCAAGCCTCGCGCGCTGGCCAACCGTTTCGCCTTCATCAGCGCGACTGTCTGCTGCGTCGCACGCATCGCCTGGCCCCCAGCCGCCGGCCGGGGTAACCCTGGACCTGGAGCTGGCCGCGACGGCCGGTGGCAATACAATCGCCGGCCGGGGTGGTGGTGGTCGTTATACCATGGAGCCGGAGGCCATAGCCCGGGGCCTCTCGGCGACCCAGAGGCCTGGACGGGATGGACGGCCGGTCGCGGTCCCGGACACCGCCGCGGGCCCTACGCCCACAGTTCGTGTCGCGGTCTAGGGAGGCTTGGCGCCCCCCCTCCCCCTCTCTGGATGGCAGCTTAATATGCTGCAATAAACTAGAGCTCAGAGTTCCAACCTCCAGGCAGCGAGCCATGGCAGCATTTGGTCACCAATTTTAGGCTAGTCTCAATAGGAGTTTTATAGAGTTTTATGGACATTAAATATACTGACATGACACTGTATTGATGAAGAGAGATGATGAAAGTTTCATGGGAGTTACACTGTTTCTAAAATATGAGTGTGTTAGAAACTGAGTTATGAAACCCCATTGAGACTGGCCTAAGTGGGAGTTTCATATGAGTTTTATTTGCATTTAATACCCTGCCACATATGTATTTTTTATGACATGGAAATGTTTTAATGAAGAGAGAAAAGAAATAAGTTTCATGGAGATGAAACTCTCTTGGCACGATTACCAACTCTATGAGTCTTAGAATTAAATGTCTATAAAACTCTAGAATAAAACTTTATATCGAGAGTGGGTGTTTCATTCAGTTTTATTTCATTCTAGATGATATAGCAGTCTTAAAAATAACGCATTGAAACTCTCCACTGATACTGGGGTGCCCACATGGTGCACCCGATGGACCATCGCTTCGGAAAAGGCTCATGTGTGACAAGTATTTCTGGCAACCTGCTCAATTCTTGCAGTCAAAGCTGTCCTTTTCACCTGTGTCTTCATCCAGCATCAAGTCATCGGCATGGATGATGCGTGAAATCGGATTATATTTCCGGCTCTTAGTCCTAACCTACTGAATTTTTGCTTTTAGCAGGCAATTGAAATATCCAATATGGCAACTTTCAATTCAATTGTCAACATGCCCACTTTAAAGTGTTGTTTTTACCTGTATCTGCATCCAATATCTATTTTAATCCATCATCAACGTTGCATCAACCATCAACATCATCCTATCGTATTTTCATCCATCATCAACATCATCTTATCGTATTTTCATCCATCATCAACGTGTTTGCACGGTACCCAGCATCAACATTAACGTATTGTATTTGCATCCATCATCAACTTCATCCTATCGTATTTTCATCCATCATCAACATCATCTTATCGTATTTTCATCCATCATCAACGTGTTTGCACGGTACCCAGCATCAACATTAACGTATTGTATTTGCATCCATCATCAACGTCATCCTATCGTATTTTCATCCATCATCAACGTGTTTGCACCGTACCCGGCATCATTGCATCAACCTACTGTCTCTACATGTTTAATCTATTTTATTTAAATATAACTAACACCTTTTAAAACAAAATAAGATTTATTTTTTATGAGTTGTTTGATTAACCTGCGGTTTAGAAAAAAAATATGAAAGTGTTATTGTTCTGTAGACGACAATTTGTTTCGAATTTAAGTAAGTCGTCACATGCATGTTTGTTTATGACCAAATAAAATAGCAAAATACATAGCTAATTAACCCTTTAATGAATAAGGTGTTCCCGTATGAAATAAAAAAACAGAGAAAATCTAAGAAATCCCTTGGGTTGAAAGAATTCGCATGAGTAGGGTCAAATATTTTTTTGCGAAAGAAATAACTTTATTAAAAATTAAGTAACATCCTTACAAGAGAGGGACACAACCCACTCTGGAAAACAAGCAAAAAAACACTGACACTCCCTAGACCTAGAAGCAAAACGTGCCAACTCATGCGCCATATTAGTCTGATCCCTACTAATCTTAATAACCTCCAATTTGCATAACTGGCTGCCAACGTCATGCATTTCTGCGAAGACATTCCATAGAGTAGAACGATCACAGCCCTTGATGTGAAACTTGGCGACCACCGTTTGACAATGAGATTCTAAGATCATCGGAATTTCCGGCCATCTCAGCGCCATGTGAACACCCTCCAGGCATGCTAACGCCTCAGCTTCCTCAGCATCCCTGCAATGACATAAAGTGCGCCAGGAGGTTAGTTTCAAGGAGCCCTGCCAATCTCGGATCACAATCCCCACTGCAGCATCTTCGGATACGGGGTCAAAAGCAGCATCAACATTAATCTTGAAGGTACCCTGCGATGGTAACACCCAACACTTCCTCCTCTGAGTTGCAGTTTGCCTCTGAACATTACTAGCCACAGACTCCGCACAACGTTTTCCTTTGGGATCCATATGAACAGGCTATTGTCGGATATTATTCAGGGATGTCATATACCTGGTTAGGAAGGTGACCGAGCTGGCAATAAATGGGCAAGTATCCTTATGGATCACCTTGTTTCGTATACTCCAAGTATGCCAAAAGAGCATGAAAACATTTGCCAATACCTCCCGAGTATTATTGTGAATCAGCATCATCAACCATTCTGGATCAGCCTTGGCTAAAATCTGCTCTGACGGTAATTCCCAGTGCTCCCTCATAGCATGGCGCAGGGCCACAGCATGTGGACAAGCCACCAAGGCATGGTAAACATCTTCAGCATGTTGCCCACAAATCTGACATACATCCTGCTCCTCAAGATGGCGGTATTTCTTATTTACACGAGTCGGCAGACCATCATTAACAGCTTTCATAGCAAACACACTGACTTTTGATGGAACGTCAACCTGCCACAATTTCTTCCAACCGACCCGGCCTTGATCAGAACTGGAGCTGCTCCCAATGTTGCCGGCCTCGTAAAAATTCCGGACAGCTAACCTGTAAGCACTACGAACTGAGAAGATGCATGTTTTCTCATAATGCCAGGCCACAAAATCTTCAGTCTCCTGAACCGGCAACTTGATTTTAAAAATCTCAGTAACATCACAAGAATAAAAATACCTCCGGATGGCCGTTTCATCCCAAGATCCACTATCATCAATGAGGTGATGAACCCATCTGAGCCGACAAGAACGCCTAGGACCAATCGGTTTTAGTCCATATCCTCTTGGTAGCCAGTTATCTCGCCAAATCTGAGTGGATTTACCATTACCAATCCGATGGATGACGCCCTGTTTTAGCAATTCCAGGCCATATTCAATAGCTCTCCATGTCTGTGATGCATCACCCGCCAGTGCCCGATCTAGCAGTCTACTGTTCGGGTAGTATTTAGCTTTCAGCACTCTTGCACAGAGACTATCCGGAAAAGCCACAAGTCTCCAGGCTTGACGAGCAAGCAATGCCTGATTCATCAGGCGAAGATCCTTGAAACCCATACCGCCCAAACCCTTCGGCAGCACCAGTTTCTCCCATGGGATCTATTGCACCTTTCGACGACCCTTCTCAGCTCCCCACCAGAAAGCACGAATCTGCTTCATGAGTTCATCACACAGGGTTAGAGGAAGCTTAAAAATACTCATAATATAAACTGGCAGAGCCTGAGCAACCGATTTGATCAACACCTCCTTCCCTGCTGCAGATAAATATTTTTCCTTCCATGCAACCATTCTTTTGTGGAAGCGCTCCTCAAGAGGTTGGAACAGTCCTCTTCGAACTCGGCCATTTGGAGTTGGCAGGCCCAGATACTTGGCCTCAAAATCAGCTCTCTCCACTCCCAAAACTGAACGCACTTGGTCAGTGATCTCCTCATCCACATCTTCATTTACCAGCAGGGAGCATTTGTTCGGGCTTAGTAATTGTCCCGAACACTTCTCAAAAGTAGAAATCACCGACTTGACAGCCTGGGCCTGGTCCACAGTTGCCTTGAAAAATAGTAAACTATCATCTGCAAATAAAAGATGAGACACACTCGGTGCCCTCCGGCAAACTCTTAGGCCATCAATTTCACCAAGCCCTTCATTATGTTTCAACAAAGTAGAGAGACCATCAGCTACTAACAAGAACAAATATGGTGAAAGTGGATCACCTTGTCGCAGACCACGTGATGGGGAGAAGGAGCGCGATGGCACCCCATTGAAGCATACTGAGTAGCGTACAGTTGAAACACAGGTCATGATCCACTGCACCCATTGACTTTGAAAGCCCAGCTTCTCCAACAAACTTTTTAAAAATCCCCAATCAACCCGATCATACGCCTTCGATAAATCCAGCTTATACGCACAAAAATTCTTGCCACTGCCTCTCTATATCGCATGAATGCATTCAAACGCAATCAAAGCATTATCCGTGATAAGCCTACCTGGAACAAAAGCACTTTGCTCCACTGATATGATACTGTCCAGTATAGGTCGAAGTCGATTCACCAAGCACTTTGAGATCACCTTATATATCACGTTGCACAAACTAATCGGCCTGAAATCTTTAAGCTCCACTGGTTCTGATCCTTTAGGAATAAGCATAATAGCTGTATCATTGACTCCAGGGGGCATATAACCATCCCGAAAGAAACCCTGCACTGCTGCAACCACATCACCTTTAAACAAATCCCAATGTCTCTGAAAGAAACGTGCTGGGAAACCATCAGGCCCCGGTGCTTTGAGCGGCCCCATCTGAAACAAGGCATCCGATATCTCTTCTGCTGAAAAAGGCCGACATAATTCCTCATTCATTTCTTCAGAAATTTTTGGCTCAATCAGGTGTATAAGATCATCTGGTTCCACACTCATATCAGCCGTATATAGGTCAGTAAAAAATTCAGTCGCCATCTGCTGCATTTGCTTCGGATTATCACACCATTCTCCAGTTGGATCCTTCAACTTTTTAATTTTATTGAGTAGGGTCAAATATTGAAAGGCTTGTGAATTGAATGTCAAATATTGAAAGGCATGTGAACTCAGGGTTAAAAATATTGAAATTTCTCAATGAGAAGAGAGAGAACTCACCGGTGAACACGTGAGGAGGAAGCTGCCAATGAAAGAGAGAAGGAAAGGAGCTAGCTCATGGCTTCTATATTGCCTCGTCGCGCCCGAGTCACCAGCGCGACAGGGTAGGCCTCACAGTCCGCCACGCAGGATCGGGTCAATCGTCCACGACACCGTGGCGGCCTCTATCGCGCCAGTGCACATGGTGCAGCAAAGTGAGATTGTTGCACTAGCGGCATTGACGCGATCAAAAGGATCATATTTGTAATTTTTTGAGACTGGCTATTTTTATAATATTGATTAAAAAAGGATTTAAATAAAAATAAAAAGAAATCCCGGAGAGGCCTGCCTCGTGGGTGATGGCAAAGACCCCTTCTCTCGCTGGCTTTTCTCGGTCCTTGAGAGCGCTTGGATTGGGTCTGTGTTTTGTCTTCCTGTATCTTTCAACCGAGACCCGCTCAGAATTCACTTCATTTTTCTTCCTGCACTAGACTATACAATAAGGCCTCGTTTGACAAGGCTTCTCCACCGGCTTCGGGAGCTGTTTAGAGCTATTTTGTGCCAAACGGGGTAAAATAAAACAGCTTTATCTAAGAAGCCCCTTAAATCGTGCTCTCACACAGGTTTGATGTGGGATGAAGCTAAAAATAGTGGCTTCATCCAGCTTCACCTCATCCTATATGACGCGCTATGAGAGCATATTTTAAGGAATATTATATGTGGAGCTGTTTTGCCAAACGATTTATCAAAACGGCTTCAGCTCCACCGATGGAGCAGTTCATAGAGATGAAGCAAAAAAAAAAAAAGGTTGTGCCAAACAAGGCATAAGTATGTACCTGTAACGGCATACTAAAATAATTCTGCATAAAATATAATATGGACATGCAAGTTGGCTGCACGGGTAGTCTTTTATACTCGGCTTCGGTTACAAACATAATTTTTTGCAACTTCAGTACTTAGCATTAATTAAAATATTAGTGTCACAGCTCTTGGGTAATAAAAATCAAGTTTTGATATTTATGAGTGGTTCATTTTTTTTCTTTATTAAGGCCAGTCTCAGTGGGGTTTCATCACAGTTTCATGAGCATTAAATAGGTTGATGCAGTGGAGTTTCATCAGAGTTTTACCGTATTGATGAAGAGAGTGATAATAAGAGTTCCGTGGGAACAGAGAGAGTTTCATGGGGATAAAACTATTCTGCACTGTTTCCAAAATATGGATGTATAGGTAACGGGGCCATGAAATCTCCACTGAGACTGGGCTAAGAGTAAGTTACTTTTGTGGCCATTAGTCTTTAGTCAATGATGTTCTGTTTGACTAGACTTTCCCATTGAATTAAGAACGGTATGAGGATAAAGAAGTCAACTTATAAAGATTGGCTTTTTAGAAATAGGCACCCAAAGTATTACTACTAGGATAACTAATTTCTTGCAACCTGCTCAAGTAAACGAAATTAATTAAGCTAGTTTTGTAACAGGATATTGTTCAGATTCTTTGTTCACTGCGTTTTGGCCTGTCCATTAAAAAATTCCAAATGGAAGTACGGTTGTTCAAATGTGGCTCATGTCCTGCCTATGGTTGACAAATGGAGGCCTGAACAAATATTTGAATTGTTTGTTTCTTCTTTTATGTTTAACCCTATGTTCGCTATGCTTTAAAAATTATAAAACCTGCTATGGGAACTTGTGATTGTGGCGTCAAGAGGCCTCGTTTAGATGGGTGAATTGGGGAGAAAAACACTGTATCAGAATTCCTGTAGCATTTCGTTTGTATTTGGTAAAAATTATCCAATTTTGACTAACTAGGCTTAAAATGTTCGTATCGCAAAGTACAACAAAACTGTGTAATTAGTTTTTGATTTCATCAACATTTAGTACTCCATGCATTTGCCGACATTTTGATGTGACGGAGAATCTTCTTTTTGCATAGTGGAATTTGGGGGGAGAATAGGGGAACTAAACAAGGCCCAAGTAAGACGCAGTTCAACGAGTACTGTCGTAGGTATTTTTTTTTAGATCAAACCAATTTGAATTTTGCTTAAATTTGAACTTGAGTTTGCTACAGCCTACAGGCCTACAGGACCGCATTACGACGACTTACCTGAGGGCCTTTGGACTTTTTTTGGTCAACTCATTTTTTAGGGTGCCAGCTGCGAGTTGACACAGCTTTTGCTGCAGACAAACGAGATAACAAAAGAAATGAACCGTAGGCCTGTTGTATTTTTAATGTGTATATAATAACATACATAGGTGTAGAAGGTCAACTAATCTGTTCGTTTAAACATTATTTTTTAAGATAAGACTGTCGATTGTTGCTCCGCTCTTGGGAAACTAGAAAGTGTGGAACGACAAAATCTTCTACGGCAAGCAACCTAGCTTTAGGCCAGTCTTAGTGGAGTGTCATGAGAGTTTCATTTGTATTAAATAGGCTGCCACATAGGCATATTTGATGACATGGCAATGTATTTAAGAAGAGAGAGAAGAAATGAGTTTCATCTAGATGAAACTCTCTTGGCACGATTACCAACTCTCTCTGAGTCATGAAATTAAATGCCTATGAAACTAGAGAATGAAACTCTCTATTGTGGACGTGTGTTTCATATGAGTTTCATTTCATTTCGTGTGATGTGGCAGTCTTGGAAACAACGCCGTGAAACTCGCCACTGAGACTGGCCTTAGTATCCTTTTTTTTTCTTTTGAATAAGAGGTTGCTTATGCTCCCGGTCTCATTAGAAGGCTTAATAGCGGGTGAGGCGCCGCGCGGGAGCCAGCGCTCGAACCGCGGGCAGGCAGCCTGAGCCCCTGCTCAGCTGACCAACCGAGCCCCCGCTCGGTTCTCGCCTAGCTTTAGTATCTGGCTTTTGAATTTTGAAAATCAATGTAATCTTAGTCTGTTAGGTTTCAAGGAGACTTGCAGTCTTCCTTCTGCACTTGGTTAGATGTTTCAATCCATAGATCAAAAGAAATTGTGTTTTTGCGGGAGGCTCCAAAGTGATAAGAGGCTCATCTCTTTTATGAGGGTTTCCTCCACTGCTGCTACCGATGGCTGCTGGTTATCGAATATGTGATCATTTCTAATCTTTCAGATTGCCCAACACACTAGAATCGATGAAATTACAAATTATAAACAAACAAATTAAAGTGATAAAATAAGTTAGGACAACAAATATGTTAGTTTAAACTAAATTATGAAAATACTAAAATTAATTTAGTCTTCATGTATCATTAATAATTTTTAGATCTAAGTGATACACACGCGATCCGTTGTTTTTTATTTCGCAAAGTTCTATCCAACATTGAGTAGGTGACACCTCTTTATATTGACGTGGCAACATAAGAAAAAGAAATAAGCATAGGGTGTAGTAGTAGTAGTACACCCGGTATACCGTGGAACATGAGGCGGTCAGCCCAGCATCCAATATTATCCACCCCTCAGGCCTCCGCCGACATCGAACAGCGGCACAAACAAATTAGCACTTAGCAGCAGCAACCAATCCAGATCTGTTGGTCTGGAGACCAGCGTAGCCTCTCACAAAATACTCCTCTGTCCTAAAATAAAATAGAAGTGCTTCCCAAAAAGTTAATATTTTCTAACTTTGACCAATTATATATATATATATATATATATATATTTATAATACATAATTAGTATCATTAGATAGATCGTTGAATATACTTTCATAATATACTTATTTGGTATAAATGTTGGCACGTATTTTCTAGGCATAATAACCATTTTGGTCCCTCAACTATTACTCGAGGCTCAATTTCATCCATAAACTTTTAAAACCGCCGTTTAGGTCCTCAAATTTTAGTTTTAGGCTCAATTTCATCCATAAACTATCAAAGTGCATTTAACTTTTATTTTCAACTCAATTTTATCTATTCAAAAATAAAACTTTAAATTTTAGGCATAATTTTAGCCATAAATTATTAAAATTATAGATTTGCTATTGTTTCAATATATCTATGTATTCTTAAATAATAAATAGTGTTCGATGCAACTGTAATTGATCCCACAATATCATTTAGTCGGATATATATAAATGGTACTCTTATAAGGTAACACTAAAAATAATAGTTTGGAATTCTTAATGGCCACGAAAGAGTTTTTTTAGATGAATATTATTTTTCTATCTCTAATAGCTGGTTGTGTTGGAGCTAACCATGTGCAATAGTGCAGTGTTTAACGTACAATGTAGACAAAGTTGAGTTGAAAATAAAAGTTTAAAGAATAAAATACACTTTGATAGTTTATAATTGAAATTTAGCCCAAAATGAAGAGTTTGAGAATTAAAACAATCATCTTCATAGTTCTAGGATGAAATTGAACCTAAAAGTAGAATTTGAGGACTAAAACGGCCGTTTTGAAAGTTCAGAGATGAAACTGAGCCTTGACTAATAGTTGAGGAACAAAAATGGCTATTCTGCCTATTTTCTACAAATCTAATCAAAGTTGAGAAAATTTAACCTGCACATATCTTGTAACAACTTCTATACCGTGGGACGGAGGGAGTACATATTATCTAAATGCTTCAGCTCCGCATACAAACTTCGCCAAAGTTGAGCTGGAATCATCTCGCTCGTTCACAATTCACAAAGCTTTAGAACTTTCCTTGCAGCTTCCTTGATCGAACCAACGTCCTCGCGGTTACCTTGTTTCGATGGAACAGCTAATAAACTCACGTAGTCACGTGCTAACTGCTAAGCAACGGGAAAACGGCTTGGTGCCCGCATCAAAAACAGAAGGATACACGTCGTCGCAGAATAGCTGCGCAGGCTTCCTGGCAGCTTCCGCGACCGCCTCGTAGTCTGAAGTACTCTCCGTCCCACAAAGACTGTGGTTGTATGATCAGGTGCACAAACCAATGCACTCGTCCAGCGTGCTCATTTGCTCACCGCGTCAGGCACCGCCGCATGCTCTAGAGCAAAACCTGTGGGAGAACACTCTGGAATATCAAATGGGTGGACAAGAGTGCGCCACGTTGGTGTGCAGGGTTGCAGACCCTTGTTGCGAGTGGGTCCTATGAGCTGACAGCCAAACCGGCAACTTTTGAAGTGCTCTCCGACGACGGTCTTTTTGGAAAAAAAAAATTTGAATCCTCAAACGACGGTCTTTCCGGGATGAAGGGAGTATATAAACACTATCATGAGTTGTGTCATCTTCCTCTTCCAGATTACCAGCAGCTGTTTATGTATAAGTTGTGAGCACTTGTTGGGATCAAGAAACCGCGGTCACAGTCATCTTCACAGGCGTCCAATTGTCTCTCCTGTAGAATTTCCTTCTGTTTACCTTATTTCTCCATTTCTGCGCAGGCTTCATACCTGCACACTCTTTGAATTCACCACACCAGGGTTGGATCGATTCCTCGCTTCATCGCACTTGATGATTACTTGCTTGTTCCTGCAGAATTTGCGGTTAGATTTTTCACAAAAAAAACGGTTAGGTGATAACCATCTGATTTGTATAAATAGGTCTGCGGTCTGCCTCTGTTCGTTAGAGCTCACAAGCTACTCTGTGCCTGAAAGGAAAGGAATCAGGAAAGGTATGCGCTCTCTGCTCTCCTCACTTGACCTGCACGATCCCAGAACATCATATTCAGAAAGTAAATATTTAGTTTGTTGATTTTGGCAATTCTAGTTGTAAGTTGAATGCATTTCTAGTATCTTCTCTCCATAACCAGCAGCTACGGTTCCAAATTATAAGACATTTTGTTTTTTTAGATATTTTGCTAGATTTTACTATGTATATCAAAATGCTTAGCAAAATCTAGAAAAGTCAAAATAATTTATAATTTAAAATAAAGAAATTACTTTTTGACGACAAGAATATTTTTTCACGGAAACTGTGTTATTGTGACCAGGCCAGTGTCCCTCTGCACAGAAATGGATGCTCCCATAATCGGCCTCTGTGCCGTCTCGGTCGCCATCGGCGTCGTGGCGAATGCCGAAGCTCAGCCGGGGACGTACTTATTGCCCCTTGCGCTATGCGCTTCGTTTAACTTGGGGATTATGCTCGTGACTCGCGGCGTCATAGGGATCGCACATGCCGGTGGACGCCGCCGGCCATGAAGGCGGCGAGGCGACAACAGCCGGCGAGGTGGCTGGTGCAACTAATGAGGCAGCACCCGTCTCAGATAGTGGATTGGATCTTCTGCACTCGTGGCAGAATCTGCTGCGACTTATTTCGTACACTTTAGTTCTCCGGTTGTCTTTTGTGTGGTTTGATGAGTTTGGTCTTTGCCCTGGTTTAGTTTCTAAAAACTTTCCCAAAAATTGTTACAGTAGCTGTCACATCGAATCTTTGGACGTATGTATGTAGCATTAAATGTAGGTAAAAAAATAACTAATTGTACAGGTTGTCTATAAATGTCGAGACGAATCTTTTGAGCCTAGTTAGTCTATGGTTGAATAAATTTTATCAAATAACAACGAAAGTGCTATATGAATTTTCTAAAAAAAATTTGCAATCTAAACACGCCCGTTTTGTTTTGCATCACACTGCAAGTTGTTGTAATAAAGTTCGAAAAAGAAAAGAAAAAATGGTTGTCCGATGCATGTCGCGCGCACGGCGGCCACACGCTTCTCCTTACGTCCAGCACCTTTTGTTTTGGAAACCGCAACATGATCATGCGTCAAATCACCGAACAAATGGATCTTCCCAGCAGTACCCGTCTAACACTGAATTTGTAAAAAATTAGCTCCCCGGAGAGGAACCGTTTCCTAATTCCAGACACAAAGGTGTCAATTGAATCTACCAAGATGAATATGCAGGTTACAAACAACAGCAGAGGCAACATTTGTTGAGCCTACATCCTCGACATGACTACGGACGTTCCTCTCCAATACTGTGACAACAGCCGCTTCAGGGTCTCGGTACTGTGCCACCTCTCTCACACGAGTTTGTCGCTATGTCATCATTTCATCTGTTTTTGTTCTATATATTATTAGTATTCTTTTTAATCTACCATAATTAATTATAGTTATGTTATTTCTTTCATTTTTCATGTTTTGCTTTATCATTTCTTGTATTTTTTATTATATATGTGATGTCAAGTAGTCTACATGTAATGTTTTCTGATGTATTTTGAGAAGTTCACGTAGCATAATTATGATGTTCGATGGTTATCTTTAAATATTCAAATCATACCTAATAGATATTTTATGATATATTTTAGATTGTTCAAGTAGCAACGACATGATGTTCTCTTTTTTTTCCTCTTTTTATGTGGATTTTTTCTTTCTATTATTTTTGTTTTCACTTAAGTCTTGTTATATCTTTTATTGTTTTTTCTATTTTTGTTATGTTATGTTATGTTATTGTTTATCTATTTCTATATATTTTACAGATTTCATCATTTTTTCCCTCTATTTAATAAATATTATAATGCCATTCATATGAACCTAGATTTTTTATCCTAAATCTAAAATATTGTTTCCTTAACTTAGACCATTTGTTTTATGAAGATTGAACATTTGTTTTATGAAGAGAGAACATTTTATCATGGACGTAGAACATTGTTCTACTCAATAAAAAAAATTATTTTATCATTATAAGATAAATGTTTGTCAATAAAATTTTATCTAAATGTATCCATGTGGGTATTGTTTTGAAGAGTTTATTGCAAGAAAGATGACGGTGCAATCCGATTTTAATTAGAATAATTGGTTTAACTGTTATGACTTTTTTTATTTCAAAAGGCATTAGATATGTGATTATGTCAGCAATTTTGGATTTCAGCGTGCTTAGACTACCCACAAGTCCACAACGTTGCAAAATAGCGATGCTTGGAATGGCTGGGAGAAGTTCGGAGCATCGGTCTGTACGTTGTAGCTTGCGATGCTCAAACAAAAAAAGTCGGCATCGATGCATGTTGGTTCACCGATGCTTACGCCATGTCTAGTTCCTAAGAGCATGTTTAGTTGGTGAAAAGGCTTAAAAAAGTTTGCACAGTAACTGTCACATCGAATCTTTGAAAGCATTAAATATAGGTAAAAAAATAACTAATTGCACAGTTTGCCTGTAAATGTCGAGACGAATCTTTTGAGCCTAGTTAGTCCATGATTTGATAAATTTTGCCAAATAACAATGAAAAGTGCTACAGGAACTTTACCCAAACTTTTTCACTAACTAAACAGGCCCTAAATTTGAGTCCAAAATGCACTATGCAAAAAGAAGATTCTCCGTCACATTAAAATACCGGCACATGCATGGAGTACTAAATGTAGATGAAATAAAAAACTAATTGCACAGTTTTGTTGTACTTTGCGAGACAAATATTTTGAGCCTAATTAATCAATGTTTGGACAATTATTACCAAATAAAAATAAAATGCTACAGTGTCAAACAGTAATTTGGTTTTAGTCGAGCTGCACGCACACAGAAGAGAGAGGAAAATGCTACAGCGATAATTATTACCAATTTGGGGATCTAAACAACAAGGCCTTAGTCGAGCTGCATGCACGGGCTGCTATCATTGTTTGTTTTGTCCCATGCCGATGCTCACCACTGCAGCTTGCTCCATCGATGCTGAATGTGACTGCGGTAGTTAGAGGATGTCGATGCCTACCACTGTGGGCAGTCTTATGGTCCGAGGCTCCGAGCGCCCGGTGCATGACCCGCAAACTGAGGCGTGTACCGTGAAAGCCGAAGAGGGTGTAGTACACCAGGTGTACCGTGGAAACTAGAGGCGGTCCGCCCGCCAGCAAGCTACTGTCCGTCACTTTGGTTGCTGAGTCATCTGGCTTGGTATAAATAGGTCTGGGGTGTGGGGTCTTGCACTCTTGCCTCCTGTCCGTTAGAGCTCAGAAGCTTGTTGTTCATTGTTGCCTCTCTTGAGCAAGCTACTGTTGGTCTGAAAGGAAAGGAACCAGGAAAAGGTATGCTCCCTCTGATCTCTGCCTCGCATGATTCGACCGAGAACATCAGATTCTGAAAGTTTGTTGCTTTTTCCTTTTGGAATTTCTAGTTGCAAATTGAATGCATTTCTAATATCTTCTTATGGCATGTTTAGTTCCCAAAATTTTTTTCAAAAATTTTCAGATTTCTCGTCACATTAATTTTTGGACACATGCATGAAGCATTAAATATAGATAAAAAATAAAACTAATTACACAGTTTAGCTGTAAATCACGAGACGAATCTTTTAAACCTAGTTAGTCCATGATTGGACACTAATGACCAAATAACAACGAAAATGCTACAGTCTGTTACAGTGGTTTTTTGCAAAAAAATTTTGCAAACTAAACAGGCCCTTACAGTGACAAGCAGCTACAATTATTACTTTTTTTATGATAACAGTATTTTTTTTTCACGGAAACTGTATTACGGTGACCAGACCGGTGTCTCCCCGCGCAGAAATGAATGCTACCATGATCGGCCTCTGCGTCGTCTCCGTTGCCATCGGCGTCGCGGCGACTGGCGAGGCTCAGCCGGGGACGTACTTATTGCCGCTTGTGCTAAGCGCCGCGTTTAACCTGGGGATTATGCTCGTGACTCGCGGCGTCATCGGCATAGCGCACGCCGGTGGACGCCGCCGGGCATGAAGCCGGCGAGGCGACAACGGCCGGCGGCATGGCTGGTTGAACCAGCAACTGCCGAGTCAGAACCAGTCTCTCGTGCTGGATTGGACCTTCTGCACTCGTGGCAGAATCCTAGTGAATAAAATACGCCGCTGCTGCTTACTACTTTCGTACACTTCGTTATTGAGTCACTTCTCCGGTTGTCTTTTGTGTGGTTTGATGAGTTTGGCCTCTGTTTTGTCCAGCGTCACACTGCAATTCTTGTAATAATGTTCGAAAAGGAAAAGAAAAAAGAAGATTGTCTGATGCATGTCTGTCGCACACGGCACACACTTGACACTTCTCGTTGTGTTATGAGCCTGCTTGGTTGCCAGCCGTGACACGCCACGCCGCAACAACGGCGCCGCCTAAGGTGAGACGGCAGTTTTTACTGCCACACTTGTGGCGATTTTTGTTCTACAAAAAAGTATGGCTGCCACATCTGACGCATGAACCAAACAACTACCGTTGTTTTCTGTGGCTACTTCATGTCAAGCATGGCGAACGGTGGCGCCGAACCAAACATCCCCGTAGTACTAGCACTTTTTGGTTTTGGATCCCGCAACACGATCATGCGTCAAATCACCAAACAAATGGATCTCCCCAGTAGTACCCTTCCACTTCCAGCACTGAGTTTGTTAAACATTAGCCCTCACAACGACAACTGTTTGCTAATATCTGCATACAAAAATGTCAATTTAGTCTATCGAGAAGAATATACAAGATTACAAACAACAACAAAGGCATAATATTTGTTGACTAGGTTTAGCCAAAGCCTAGGACATTGACTATGGATGCTCCTCTCCGTTACCATGACAATGACCGCTTTAGGGTCCCGGCAACGTGCCGCCTCTCTCACACGAGTTTGCCGCTATGTCGTCGTTACATCTGCATCCCTCTTCTTATATTTATCAGGAGGCAAGGCTATAGAATCTAACTCCAACTCTTATATTTTTTATTTCTGTAATGACAAAAAAATATCCATCCTTTATAACACCTTTTGCTATATCCTTGTTAAAACCATGATCTGCCTTATTTTCCATGTCGTCCTGGGAAGCCCAAACCTTTGACATGAACTTAGCTAACACATCACCATCATGAATGTCTTGGTCACAATCTTTTTTCCAAACTCTCTTACGTCATTCCCTTCAATAAAATGATCATCGATGCCGTTCTCTATAAAGATGTGTCTGTATCTCCTTTGTTGCCATGACTGAACTAAGGCTCCATGTGAACTATAACCACATGGTTAACCCTATGGATGCACATGGGTAACGTATTGTAAAGCCACATACGAGACTTCTTATCATGTGTAGTGCTATGAAAGGATCAAGATGCCCAAGAGAGAGGTGAATTAGGCTAATCTAAAATTTCTTGCAATAATTAAGCCCTACACTTAGCCCATTTCACCCCTAGTGCCTAAATGTGTCCTCTATTGTTCTACCGCACAAAAGTTTTGCACCATAAGTTCCAATCCTACTCTAGCATGACAATTCTAAGAATGTAAAGACGTGAATTGAATTGCTTAAAAGTAAATGCTCAAAGTAAAGAGAGGGAAAGGAATGCGGCTGTCGGATTGTTTTGCTCTGGCAATATCCAGCAATGTGATCGCGTAGACGGAATCGGATGGTAACACACGAGACACAGAGATTTATACTAGTTCGGGACGCGGTGCGCGCTAATTCCTACTCCAGTGGTGCGGCTGCTCTTGTATTCGTATGCTCAATTACAAAGGCTATTGCTCCTAGCTACGTAGTAGATTGGAATGATGGAAGATGGATCCCGAGCCCGAGGTCCCTACCCTCATTTATATAGGCAGGAGAGGTAGGGTTACAGAGAGGGCGATTGGGTTAAGAGATTGAGTTCCTAATTTGTTACACAATATGCGCAACAAATTGATCCTAGCTATCGTCTAGATACACCGCCTTGGCTTGCCTTGTCCTCCACGTTGGTTGATGGCGTCAGCTCTTGCGGGCCTCCTCCTTGGCGGTTGCTGGGCTGATAGCCTAGCGATGGTCACATATATAGGCGGTGCAGGTACCCCTGTCCCATATATTTGACAGCAGCGATGTTTTTTCGAGGTATCGGAGAGTCACCACTCCTCACTTGTCCTCGTTGGAACACCCGCGCAAGGGTGTAGCTCCCCATTGATCTGTGCAAGGATCAAGTGCTCTCTCTAGACTGATTCTTTGACACTCCGTCATGGTGAATCGCCCACAACCGCTCACACCATGACTTGGGTCATCCACAAGCTCTGTCGGATGATCACTAAGCTTCCAATCACGAGCCATCTAGGTGATGGCGATCACCAAGAGTAACAAGTACAAAGTCTCACTTGACCAATACAAGCTTAATGAGAAAGGTGAATGCACACTTGCTACTTCCTATACACTAATGAGGTCCTTAATCTTGAATTATCAAATCTCAATCACCCCACTAAATGTCAGCGTAAGAAACGGCGGTCCTAGCACCAACGAGTAATGAATGTCTGCGCATCGGGAGTCCGGATGGTATGCAAGAAGAACACAGGCGATTTATACTGGTTTGGGCCGAGAAATGCCCTACGCCCAGTGGGGGAGGAGAGTTCTGTATTATTTTGCACCGAAGTGCTTGTAGTAGGGGTTACAAGCAGACGTGAGAGAGGGAGGAGCTCCCAAGTCTCAAGGCGTGAGTGGAGAAAGTGGGTGTGTGCGACTCTGCTGGTGGCCTCGCAAGATCCAGGAGAGTTATCTGCTCATGGCTTGCGTTGTGTTGCTGTGGTGGTTCTTCTTCTTCTTCTTCTTTCGGTCCTCTTTGGAATGATCCCTGCATGCTTCTTTTATAGTCTCAAGGAGGTTTAGGGTTACAGAACGTTGGTATATGGTGTGACCTTGCTGGTGGAGCCTGGAGGCCTCGGGAGGGCCTTTTCTGGTGACGACGTGGTCCGTACTGTGGATGTTCTTGTATGATGCAATTTTCATGTTGTAACTTGACCCTGCTTCCGTGTTTGCAAAGTACAAGGCAGTCCTGACTTTGGATTATGGTCTTATCATCCAGGTATCCCCCAATTTTGTGCTGTCAAACATAATTAGCTGAAGGGAAGAAGCTGCAGTATGGATATCTTGCAGATGTCTCTATTGGTTAGGGTTCTTAAACTATCAGTTGCTATGCCATCTATGAGATTAGGAGTGATTGGATTAATAGCTAATCCTCAAAAATGATTATTGGATATTTGAGTAAATGAACAGGGATCTTCAAATCAAACAAAATTTCCCTAAAAATTCTGATAGAAAAGGACCATCTTTTGTTGAGCTGTTTGTTGATATAGATGCTTTGGTGCATCTGCTTTTTTTATCAGTCAAAACAAATGAAAATTCATGTTCATTTGCTTAATTCAATAGTCCACTAGAATTTCTGTGATATTGTGTCAAGCTGCTTCTTTAACCTGAGGTATTTGCACATTATCTATAGACCATAATGGTTCCATTTTTGCAATTTTCTAAAATGCTGACTAATTCCCTGGTAGTTCATATGTTATTTAACTATTATTTTTCATTCTAATAAAAAATCACTTCAATTTCTCACAGTTTAACTATATTGAATATGTTGTTTTTTTGTCTCACATTGTTTTCGACCAGCAGTTTAGTGGGTAGAAGATTAGAGGCAGAACAAGCTGAAAGTTCTCTTCCTGCAGAAAGGAAAGGTTCACCATTCTGCTTTGTCTAATATTTCAAAATCGATTTTTTTCCACATTCTGGAAGACAAGGGTTAAAGTTTCTCGTCCAGCTAAGGCTGTCCTTCTTGAGTTGTTAATGTCTCTAAATCCAAATTCTTTTCTTTTTGTTGCATAATCTTATTTTGTCTCTCCACTCGCTATCTGTCTTATCCTGTTGCCTCCTATACTTTGCAGATGCATGAACTTTTGAAATAGCACAGTATTAATTGTTGTTGCTGCACAAGGTCCCTTCACTCATGGAGTCCCTGTTGGTGATTCAAGCATGGAGTTCAGCTTTAACAACCATATGGAAGTGCATTTGGGTTTGTCAGATTAACGCCTTTTGTACATATGGAAATCTCTATAATCTGCAATATTCAGCTTCTTGAGCTCCAATTACGTAGATATTATGGCAATCCTCCTTCCTTGCGTGTCCTGCCACGTGATTTGACTGCACCTCTTGTGATGGGCGTCGTCCGCTTGTTCTACAGCCATGAACATCGACAGGTGCCCTGCAGGCTCCAGTTAAGTTTATTTTGATTCCCATCTTCCTACTCTGTCTTCGGTACTTCAGATGTATCCCCAGATTGAGCAGTTTAATTGTTGTCTGCTTACTGTATTGTCAGGAGATAGTGGTGTTAGAGACTAGTGATTAGTTGGAGAGGTGTAGTTGGAGAGGTTCCAGGTTCCTCTGGATTTTCCTTTCCATGGTGCATTACTGTCAGGAACAGAATGGAAGCCCATACATAATATTTTTGTCTCACACTACAGTTCATGGAAAAGAAAAAAAGGGAGATTCTTTTTCTCTGATCAAAATTGCAGTAGGCACTAGCTAGGTTGTGTGGAGTACAGCATTAGAATTGTGAAACAAGCGATCAACTTTAATGTTCAGCTTATACATATTTGCGGATCAGTCTGGTTGATACCTTCTCCTTTTTCCAGGTGGAGCAGCAGGTCATCTTGAGGAGCGTTCCAGCGACACAACAGGGGGTTTGAAGCTGAGGGACTTCAGGAAGATGGAGCAGTTCATTTGCCGATCAACTTTAATAATTTATTTTTAGTCGTTCTATCATCCTAGTTGGACATTGTATTCATAATTAAGCTTCTTTATATTGTTTTTTTCCTGTGCTACTTGCAAATGGTTTGGTGGAAGCAGTGCATGATTTCAGATAAATAAAGTATGGCCACTTTTGGTACTGAAGAGACTCATATTCCGTTTGTATTTTTTTTTATTATCTGTCTAGAATTTGTGGATGGAGATGAACTTGCGATGCATGTATTAGCTTGTTTGGATATTATTAGATGGTACATGAATCAATTTTTTATTATTATTTTAGATAATTTATTAGTTTACAATGTTCACGCAGGGCTTATCACATTGCTTTGTTACATCACGTGTATCTTGTGTGTGTTTTTTTAATTTTACAAGATTTTTCTCAAAACATACTATCATATATCACCATGATATTGTCAAAAACAACCTCACGATGGAAAAGAAGGCACAGCGGCAGCAGACGCATATATTATCAAATTTTTGTTCGCACAGCAGGCTGCCAGACAGGGCAAGCCAGACGCACACGATTGACGACACAACAGAGTGGCCGAGAGCTAGACAGGACTGTTCATGCATTTTTTTTTTGGAAAGAAAACAGGAGGGGTTTTGAGCCCGTGCTAGAGCTGTACTGCATGCATGCAGCGCAAGCTTATCTCCAACGAAACAATGTTTCCAAATAGTAGCAGGGAAATAAGCCCTTCCGTGAAATCTCCCATCCTGGTGGAGAGGGGATTACCATGTCCACAAAAATCCCCATCCCTTCCCTTTTTTCCCCTGGGTCAATGACTCAATCACTCTGAGCTGCAAAAGTACTGTAGCCCTTAGGCCCTGAGCTTGCTAGAAAAATTTAGGTAAGGATTGATAGCTCTAACTTTTTGAGCTGCAACTTTGGAGATCGGGGCCCTGGGAAACGGAGGCCCTGTACCGTCGTACAGGTCGCACTCCTACAGGGACGGCCCTGACCATATAAATTGTGAGCAAAAAAGTGAAGAGAAGAGAGGTATAAATAAAGACAAAATATACTTGTGCTGGATTCAAAAAAAAAACTTTTCGTTTCTTATTCAAATCTACTAGTACTTTTGAATGAAACTACCACTGCTACATGTTTCTATTGGCCATGCCCGTTCACTGGTTAGTAGCAGGGTTTTAAATCGCCGGCTAAGGGTACGTAGCGAATGACCTCTAAAACAGCAATAGCGTAGGCTAAATAGAGATATAGCGGGATATAGCAGGCTATAGCTCGTAGCTTGATTAGTCTCAAACAGCTATAGCCGGTTATATCTTCAGCTATAGTCAGAGATTTAAAATTATGTTCAGCAGTAGTAGTACAATCATTTCACATTGTCTGTGATCGACTAGTGCGCCACGCTCACGGGCGTCGGAAGGCCGCGCGCAATGAATGAGGCCGAGAGTGCGGTCGGACTGCCTCTTCGGGCCGATTGGAGAAGCGAGAGGGGAGTGGAGATGGGCCATAAGGAGAGCTGGACTGAACGGCCTTCTAGCCATGGCTGCTATGCGGGCCGAGCCAGGGTCTGTAAGGAAATGAGGAGGAGGAGGGTCGGGTGGGCTGGTTGGGCCAGAACTGGCATGTGGCTTACTGGGTTTTGGGGAGCCCTTTTTCTTTTCTTTTTTTTCTTTTTTTTGTGCAAAAAGTCCATTTTGCCAACTCAACTATCACAAAAAGTCAGCTTTTCCTCCCTCAATTCTAAAACTAGAAATAGTTCCTCCCTCATCTTTCAAAACCGGTCACTTGACCTCCATGGCTGTTTCCCATGGTGGATTTCTCCTTTTTCTTTTATGTTTATTTCGGTTCAATCTTTGAAAAATCATAGTAAATCACAAAATAGAAAATCTAATTGTGTTGTACTCCACGTAAGTAGATCTACACAGTGAATATATGACATGGTATACTTTAATACAAAGTTTTTGCTGTAAATTTTGATCTATGTTTTTCTATAATTAATTCATAGCCGCAGTTTCTCTGGTCGAATTGTGGTAAAATTTTCATGGTGGACTAATCATTGCATGCTTGAGCTGTAGTAAAATTTTCATGCTCATTGGATCATGTATGGTTGAGTTATATATTTATCTAGGTTTGTGTTTATTAAAAAGATTTTAAATGAAATTAAATCTATAACCCAATCATACATGATCCAATGAGTATAAATTTTTTGTTGGACTCCACATGAGTAAGTCTGCACAGTAAACATATGATGTGGTATGCTTTAGTATAAAGTTTTTGTTGTAGCTTTATATCAATGTTTTTCTGTAATTAATTCATAGTTGCAGTTTCTGTGGTCCAATTATGGTGAAATTTTTATGGTGGGCTAATTATTGAATGCTTGACATATACAAATTTTTCATTCTCATTGGATCATGTATGACTGAGTTATAGTTTTATCTTAATAAACCTAGATAAATCAATAGATAAACCTAGATAAATGTATAACTCAGTCATATATGATCCAATGAGCATGGAATTTTTAATACAGCTCTCAAGTATAATGATTAGTCCACCATAAAAATTTAACCACAACGGGACTAGCGAAACTGCAGCTATGAATTAATTACTAAAAAACATAGATATAAAATTACAGCAAAAACTTTGTACTAAAGCATACCATATCATTTGTTCATTGTGTATATCTACTCATATGGAGTCCAAAACAAGTAAATTTTTTATTTTATGATTTTTCTATGATTTACTATGATTTTTATAATATTCAGCCGAAATAAATATAAAGGAAAAAGAAAAACCACCAAGAGAAACAACCATGGAGGTAAGTGACCAGTTTTGGAAGATGAGGGAGGAACTATTTCTGGTTTTGGAGTTAAGGGAGGAAAAACTGACTTTTGCGACTGTTGAGGGAGGCAAAATAGAATTTTTTTCCTTCTTTTTTTCAAACATGTGGGTTTCGTAAGAAGTTCAACTCCAACTATATAAAATAAAAAAACGAGATTCCAAAGTACTCCATGCTTGCTAACATTACATGAGAGCACATGATTAGATTCAAACTTGATTTTGAAGGGGATGAGAGATAGAGTTGATGTTTGTGTTTAGAAAAAGGAAACCATGTGTCAATGGACTCATGTTAAATTCGTGTGAATTTAACTCAGTTTTTTTTTGGAAAGCAATTCGTTTCGAGACATGGCCTTTGTCATGTCTTCGATCTTGTCAAAAATATAACAAGGCATTTTTCATTTCAAAAATTTTCATGTTGCAATTTTTGAGATTTAGGTGAGAACGAAAAGGGTTTATAGTAGGTTTGATGTGATATTACACGCAACACACAAAATGTTTTTTTAAAAAAATGGTATTTTTATAGTCCCTCCGTTCTAATTTAAATCATCTTATAGTAAGAACTTCTGGGATATCTTTGGTTCATTCATATATATTCCTCGGTGAAGTTAGAGAAATTGCCCCTCCCATCCCATTACACCACCAAGGGCAACGACAAGGCTAGAATGCTGTATGCCCGCTCGGCCCCCATACGTGTGTCCCAAGAGTGAGCAATCCAAAACAAAGAGGAGATAAGAAGGCAAAGAATAATCTCGCCACTTGTGTCCAGAAAGCATGTTAGGAAAGGAGAGGAAATGGTGGGAAAGGAAGATGAGAAAGGGGTAGGTTGTGCTGGGCCGCTGGTCACTGGAGAGACGACGACTGAGAAGGAAATAGATACAGAAACGATGGCAAAATGATTGGTTGTGCTAGTTTATGTGACAGATAGCGACAGGTATGGTCACTGAAGAGACGACGACTGAGGACGAAATAGAAACGGAAACGATGGCAAAAGGACTGGTTGTGCTAGTTTCTGTGACAGATAGCGATAGGTATGGTCACTGGAGAGACGACGACTGAGGAGGAAATAGAAATGGAAACGATGGCAAAAGGATTGGCTATGCTAGTTACTATGACAGATAGCGACAGGTATGGTCACTGGAGAGACGACGACTGAGGAGGAAATAGAAACTGAAACGATGGCAAAAGGATTGGTTGTGCTAGTTTATGTAAGATGACGATAGGTAAGAAGGATTGATAGATTGTGCATGCTGGGTTTTGGAGATAGCGATTGGGAGGGAAGGGAAAGGAAAGGAAAAGGTCGTTGGAGAGATGACGATTTGTAGGAAGGATGAGAAAGAAACTATGGCTAAGGGCTTTTAGTTCCTGAAATATTTTGCGAAATGCTACTGTAGCACTTTTCGTTGTTATTTGGTAATTAGTGTCCAATCATGGCTTAAAAGATTTGTCTCGTCCATTTCGTCTAAACTGTGTAATTAGTTTTATTTTTTATCTATATTTAATGCTCCATGTGTCTAAAGATTCGATGTGACGGGAAATCTACTGTTTTTTCTGAAATATTTTGAAACTAAACAGGACATAAGTAAAGAAAGATTAAAAAGGAATATGATATAGAATTATTATTACTTTTGGTCCTTGTTCGCTTAAGCTACTTTTCAGTTATACCATGTTTTCCACTCCCAATATTTCAGCGTAAACGAACAGGGTAACTAGCGCAAGACTTGTGAATCCAACGGCCGCCCCAAACGCACAAGAATACAGGATGTCAGTCCCCAAATTCACCCCTAAATTTTACTATGCAAAAAAAAGATTCCTCGTCACATCAAAATATCGACATATATATGGAGTACTAAATGTGGATGAAATCAAAAACTAATTGTACAGTTTTATTATACTTTGCGAGATAAATATTTTAAACCTAATTAATCAATATTTAAACAATTATTAGTAAATAAAAACAAAAAAATACAGTAAATTAGCACAGTACATCCGGCGCGGAATCGGGCCATGTAAACATGGCCATGGGCGCCCGACGCGACGCGTCTTTCCCGGCCCGTCCTGGTTGCCACGCGTCTGTCCCGGCCGCCTGTAGGGGTGTGTCTTTGCCAATGCCCATGCGTCTTTCCGCCTTCCCGGCCCTCCTGGTTACCTATACCTACCTATATATATATATGCGCCCGCGCCGCGGCAGAGCACTACCAGAACTCAAGCTTCCCCTCTGCCCTGCTCTACTCTGCTTCGCTCTCCGCGACTCCGCCTCTCCAGCTTCGAGGAATCAATCATCCATCAATCCATCTGCTACGGTAACAAATCTCTGCCTGGTGCATGAGCGCTTTGCTGCTGTGTACTGTGTTTCGTGGCTGGTGGGGTTTCTCGTTTCTTTCATTCCCCTCCTCCCCGCGTTCGTTCGAGCTCTGCTGCTAGCCACACGCGGGATCTAGCTATTCATTCCCCTCATTTCGTAATGGCCTGGAACTATTCCTCGGTAGTACAAATTTGTGTACGAAAGGGCTCTCTCTAATCTCCACCAAGCACAGACGGAAGGCAGCAATGATGTAAGCTTCAGTCCAGGTCCATAGCAACCAGGCCCTCCTTCCTCCTTTCTCCTCCAATCGGCAGCCAATAGCAGCATCATTCGTGTCTCCTTCAACAAGCACGCAAGCAGCACCAAATTTCTCCAGTTTCGCTAGTTTGAGCCAAATTTCAGTTGCAGCACAAGCACCAAATCCTCACCGACCCACGGCATCGCCACCAGCCCACCACCGCGCCCGGCTCTGTTTTCTGCTCCCTGCAACTCAGTGCCACGGCGCTGCAGATCGTTGAAGATGCCAACCTCGCCGTCACAACGGTGTGCTGCTTGTCGGGGACGAGGCGGGCGCCGCCGTCGCGGAGCGCGATGCACCGATGCCGACGGGAGGCCGCGGAGAGGAACGCGGCGTCGGGAGCCTCTGACTGCCTGAGACAGTTCGGCACGAAAAGAGACAGCGTCCTGTAGCACAAAACCGTAAACAGTGACACACCCAGGGCAAATCTGTCCGCGTTCACAGCCAAGACAGAAAAAAAACATTCTAGCGTCATATCTTTTTGTTCCCTGGATTATCCCATCTTGATTCTTGCCTGTCATACCCTTCTTTATGGATTCTGCGTTAATATTTTTTGTTCATGATGCAAGGGAGGCCATTCTAGCATACTGACTGCTTTAACTTGTTTTTGATGTAATTCAGTTGAGGTGCGGAAGAAGATGAAATCTGCTACAATTGGCCTGTGCGTCGTCTCCACGGTCATCGCAATCGCCGTCCCCATCACCACATCCGTCGACTCCCTGGAACAAGATCCCCTCATGATGTGCCTCGCTCTAGCACTGTGCATGGCCTTCAACGGCGGCATCGCCCTCATCGTCCGCGGCGTGCGCCGGCGGTGAGCCCGCGGCCGGCCCCGAACGCCAGCGTGGACTAGCCACCACCGTCTTTGGCTAGGCCTAGGTAGGGCGCGCCTCTTTTGCACTTGGGTCATAATCCGATGGGACAGCCAGCCGCCAGCCACACGCCGATGTTGTCTGAGCAGATTATGTCTTGAGTGCAGATGAGCCACGCCCCACCTAGGCAGACAGTGCTCCTCCGGTGCCTAAGTTGGCTTTGGCAGGTGGAGTTCTTTTGAGTTAACAGTCTAATTAGCGTTGGTTACGTCTGTGCCGATGCTGACTTGACAGTTAATCTCAAGAGAATTCCACTTTCTAAAGCCATTTTAGACACTAGCGGAGCACTGTCTGTCCGGGTGCCAAACCTTCTGCAAATTAGAGGCGGAAAACTAGTGATGCCCTTGTTTATTGTTGTGTGCGTCTTTTTGTACCCGGTTGTTTTGTGTAATTGACTAATTGTTGTTTGTGATGCCTCGTTTGTTTGTTTGATTGTGGGTCTTCTGATAAAAAGGTACTATTATTATAATGTATGAGATATACATCCTTCATCGGCTTGTCTGCTCCGTTGGCACAAGCTTTTTATATCAATAATTAAATATACAAACATCCTATATAAAAGCATTCATGGATCAAGTGCTAGAGACAGGCAACGTCAGTTAAGAAAAAAGAATTGTAATCGCACATGCTAAGTCCTCTAAAAAAAATCCAACCAAAATACTCCCTCCGTCCTGCAATGTTCGTCGTTCTAGGCTCGGAAGGATGTTCCCAAATGTTTGTCGCTGGCCTAGTGGGCATAGGTCTCCTACTCCGGTCTGCAGGCCGCAGCAGTCCCTTCGCCCCCTCACACCACCGCACAGCCTTATCCCTTTGTTTTGTTTACTGTAAAAAAGTACTACTCGCAGCGGCCTGTCCATTCGCAGCGGTAGCAGGTGGTACTCCATACTAGGGGTGTCAGGTTTTGTTCCTGTGTTCCTTAATTCTTGAGCCTAAATCTAAAACGACTCACATTCGGGGACGGAGGGAGTAGTCCAGAAAAATTGAAGAACATTGTTTATGTTGGAAACCGAGCGTGCAGGTGGTCCGTGGCCCCACACGGGACCGTCGGCATCGAGTGTTGCTTGTTGCTTCGGTTCAGAGGTTGTTGGCAACCGAACGAGCCGAACTTTCTTGCAAGATGCCGACCTCCGTGGAGCCACGGGAACCTCAGTGGTGGGGTGGGGGAGGTTTTGTCAAATGAAAACTTAACGTCCTTTTCTTTTAACATAGCCTGGCATACGATGTAAATACTTATATTGGTCATCTATACCAAAAAAAACCTATATTGACCGCACGCTTAAGTACATACGAGAGCAATCCTGGAACACATCTACCGAACACATGCACGCGCACACACACTACTCACACACCCGCCCGGTTCCCTCAAAAAAAATCCCCAATGAAGCACACAGGTTCGTCCCAACCAGGGATCGAACCCACGAACGACCGCTCCCGCACCTGGGAAGCACCGAGCTATCGCTCGGTCCTCATATATACTTTTCTTTTTAAATCATAGAACCGAAGCAATGCTGTCTTGGGCGGTGTAGTTTAGTGTGCTATTTTCTGGACCAAGCTATCTTTCATTTTGTAGCGCGATATTGTGCTATTTTCTGGACCAAGCTATCTTTCATTTTGTAGCGCGATATTTTCTTTTTCAAATTTCAAATGATTGAGCAGTGTTCCTACTTTCTTATAAAGAAAATCCAACAAAAACAAGCCCGTAATAGGAAACTTGTATTTATTTGTGATCCAAAGGCTTGTGTGATTTGAAGTAGGGGAACAAAGAAGATGTCTTGGAGAGGAGCTTCTTCTTCACCCCATGTTCAACTTAAGCGTAGGAAAGACGTAGAGGAGGTTGATGTTCTCCGGTGGATCTTCTCGCGTCAGGATCTTAGGGGCCATTTGGACGACTAAATCGGTTATGATTCTACCAAGAAATGGGCCATGTTCGGCAGACTGTTTTTTTGGCTTATAAGCCGGCTGTGGCTGATTTGCTGTGAGAGAAAAACACTGTTCCACGGCTGGTAAGCCATGCTGATAAGCTCAGCCGAACAGGGAGATGGTAGAGACCATGCCAAAGGCAGTAACAGCGAATCGTTTTGGGCTTGAAACGATTTGCTTTTTCTCCTTTGGAGCTCAAAACGGTGGAACCTAGTTTCATACGGATTCTAGTTTCGCTACTGTATACTAATAGTCACTTTTTAAGTATACTTTATTTATATATGTTTTTTTAATCTAGGCTACCATCCAAACAGTTCGTAGAGTGATTTTGGTTCATCGCCATTGAGAGAATCTAAACCTCAAACATTTCTACAAGAATATAGATATTCCTACCAAATACACCTTTAGTTACCAGGAATACAACTGGGTCAGCCTCTGCACAACACTGACAATCTATTGGCCATTTGACCGGGTAGTGCTTTACTCGCGTCACGGTCTCATGGACCCTGGCAGCAACATACCATCACCCTGTTCGTTTGAGCTATTTAGCGGAATTAGCAGTCATCTAGCAGTGTTTTTCTCTCACAACAAACCAACGAACAGTACTTTCAGCCACAATAAACCAGCGAAACAAACAGGCTGATCATCATCGTCTCATCGACGATGTACTCTTGGCACAAGAATTGTCCATAATTAATACTACTATATAGTAGTACATACTTTGAGCAACATGTAATTAAGGAGAAAAGGACGTGTACCAGACTTTTTGTGTATCCTGTACATGTACATATCTACTTACTCCCTCTGTCTTAAAATAAATATCGCTATGGTATTTGTGCCGGTCAAATTTCTTTAAGTTTGGCTAGGTTTATAAAAAATATTAGCAATATTTGTATCTTCAAATAAGTTTATTACAAAAATAGATTTAATGATATATCTAATTATTATGTAATATAAATATTAATATTTTCTTTGTATATATTTGGTCAAAGTTAAAATCGTTAAACTCCTTAATGAGGGAGAACGACACGTATTTTGGCACGGAGGAGGAAAGTAGCTACTCCCTCTGCCCTTAAATATCTGTCGTTTTCGTTTCCCAATAAACAACTTTGACAAAATATATATTAAAAAATATTAATATTTATGGTATATAATTTTTTTATCCTATTTATGGTACATAATTGGTATCATTGGAAAGATCTTTGAATCTAATTTTTTAATAAATTTATTTGGAGAAATAAATATTGCACGTATTTTCTATAAATTGAGTCAAACTTGCGTTACAGAAACCAAAAGCTACAGATAATTTGGGACAGAGGGAGTACTTGCTATGTCCAGAAAAGGACTGCACCTGCACGTACGTCTGCATGCCAAATTGTGAACCACAGGTTTAAGTCAAAGTGAACGAACCATCTCAGAGAATGAGACACAATGCAAAGGTAAGTCAAAAGCATTGCAATAAATTAGTTAAACTGAGATGTTTTGACTCTTCAAAGAAGTTGAAATGATTTATACTATACCACCTCTGTTCCAAAATGAACGTAACTCTTGCTTCCTGAGGAGTCAAAGATTCTTAATTTTAACAAAGTACAAATAAAAAGATATTAATATTTTTGATTTGTAATAAGTATCATTGAATTAGTAATGGAATATAGTTTCATGATATACCTAATGGGGATTCAAATGTATCTTTTTAAAAACTTCGTCAAACTTAAAGATTCTTTTTTCTATGACGGAGAGAGTAATTTGAGATGAAGGGGTGAGTGTGCGCTCGTTTATGTTAGAGTATAATTAGGTCTCCCAAAAAAAAACATAACTATGCAAGGAGCACGCACTCTTGGTTTGGTTAGACGCGCCGCTTGCCCACGCGGTCAACCCCGGGAGAACGAGAATGACCCGCACAGTGACGACACATGGGTGACGCTGTGATCCGTGACGCCACCGCGCGCGTGGCTTCTCGTATCCCGACCAATCAGGCGCGCCGGGCTCGCGTACCACCTTTTCCACTTGGTTGCGTCACAGCTCACAATTTTCACGACTCCCTGCCCCGTCGATCCCTCCTGCTGTGCGGTCCCCGTGCCCGGCCCCTGTACTCCCGCGGAACAAAAGAATATACAATGGTTATTCTTATCGTAAACTTTGTAAACTTGTCATGCAGTATATAGACATTTTATTTTCTATGTTCTATCTTTTCCCATTCCCCTACTCCTAAAATCAGGCATCCGAAAGGACCATTTTGCAGTGCGGGAAGGTGGCTGCACCTACACGAATGCCTGCGGTGCGGAGTCTCGGATCCACGGACTAAACTTTACTCCTAGTTAAATCGAATGTTTGATGTCAATTAGAGGATTAAACATGAGCTAATTATAAAATTAATTGCATAAACCATGATTAATCCGTGACGAATTTATTAAGTCTAATTAATCCATAATTAGCGGATGTTTACTATGACATCAGATTTTCTAATCATAGACTAATTAGGTTTAATAGATCCGTCTTGCGAATTAGTTACGGCTTTGCGTCGCCTCCGCGGTCATCGCAATCACCGTCTCCCTCACTGCAGCCGCCGATCCCCTCGAACAGGTCCCCTGCCTGGTGGGCTTCGCTCTAGCTCTGTGCATGGTCTTCCACGGCGGCATGGCGTTCGTGTTCCATGGCGTGGGCCCTTGATCTTGGCCCCAGCGGCCGGCCAACGACGTGGCCTACCCAGCACCATCTCTGGCTAGACCTAGGTAGCTAGGGCGCCGTTCCTTTGCACTTGGGTCACGTTCCGTCTGGGCAGCAACGTCGACAAAAAGGTTGCTGGCTTGAGTGCAGAGGAGCGGCGCCACACCTAGGCAGTCAGCTCTCTTGTTTGTGCAATTGTTGTCTGTGTGGAGTTCACCTTCCTTTGTTCACGTCTTCATAAAGAACATGCTGTTATCATAATAATAAGAATAATAATCTGACAAATTTTACACCTTTGACACATATGTCTGGTTACGTTGGCTATATAGGTGTGGACAGACAAATACTAATCGTTGGTGCCATTCCCAAGTTTCTGATGCATCTGTTCACTGATGTGGTTCAGTGTTTTAATTCAGCTATCGCAGTCGCGCGAGCCTTTCTGAAGATCGATGACCCCACAAGATGTGCTCCCATCCGATAAGGAAAAACGTGCCTTATTAGCTGCTCTGCATGCTAATCTGACATTATTCCAGGTAGTAGCTAGGTTGAAGCGGATCTCTATCAATAGACGACTTTGTTTATTTGTTAATTTTATTTACGTACACATCAAAGAGGCCACCAGTTCAATGCAATCTCAGGGGATCGGAGAGCTCTTGTTAGGAGTAGAGTTGGGGGCAGGAGCAAAGCAAGGGGTCGGAAGGTAGACGAAGCATAAGCGAGGAGGAATGATTAACTGAATGTAAATTGTGCGATTACAAAATGTTTCCCCCCTTTCTTCTCTCTACGGCTGCAGCTTATATATGCTGAGCATTACACACTCCACATTGGGCCGGACACATTCTTGTTGGGCTTCATTGTGCGGCGGGGACGAGACGGGCCGGGCTCGGAGCCGCTCTGCTGTGCTGAGCCTGGGACAACTGAGGATGTAACATTCCCCCCGTCTTTGGAGCCTGCATGACCCCATGCTGGCGCCCTGGGAAACTGCTGCTGCAGATGCTCGAGATCCTCCCAGGTAGCCAAGGAAGATGGCATCTGAGACCACTTCACCAAACCTTGTTCCCTCGGCCGATCACCGGAAGCATAGCGATGCTGAAGAATCATCTCAGGAACCTGAAGCTCAACCAAGTTAGAAGGCAATGTGGTGGTTACCTGCATATTACCCGGGGACCTCTTCAGTTGTGAAACATGGACCACCGGATGGATGCGAGATGACGCTGGAAGATCCAGACGATAAGCAGTAGCTCCCACACGAGCGAGTACACGGAAAGGGCCAAAGAACTTGAAGGACAGCTTTTGGTTGGAGCGACGAGCCATAGAAGACTGAACGTAAGGCTGGAGTTTCAGAAAAACCAAATCACCTTCAGCAAACTCACGCTCCGAACGTCCCTTATCAGCCTGTCTCTTCATGCGGGTTTGAGCTCGGGAGAGATGCTGACGCACCAGATCATGCATGAGAGCTCGCTCCTCCATCCAGCTATGTAACAGCTCTATACTACTAGCTAGGCACCTGTGCTAATTTGACGTGAACCCCTTAACCAACCTTTGCTAATTTGACGTGGCACAGTGAAGAGGTAGTTTTCAAGGCAGCTCCACCTCCATTAGGATTCTTTGCTAATTTGACATGTCAGTGAGGTAGTTTTCAAGGGAGTTCCTCATATTTTCTTTATGTCGAATGATGATGTCGTTTTCTGGGGCTCTATCAAAAATGTAACTTTGCTAAATGTGTACGTACTTGTGACAATTATATACATAGGTGGTTACAGCGGAGCTACTGAACGGCACCTTTGTTTTTGTTTTTTTGTTGAAACTAGGTAAATTCATTACTCATTTATTGAATCGCCAGCAACAATTACAATTACAAAAAAAAAAACAGTGAGTGAGCTGCCTACGCTGGTGGCGTCGGGCTTCGGAGTGGGGTAGCTGAATGAATTTGGAGAAAAATTAGGCATTGGTGGGGGTGGGGGTGTATTCAGGGAGGGCCATTTTAAGACATATCGCTGCCTTGGGCCTTGGCTGTGTGGTTCAATCGGTGCCCCATTACTCTTAACATGATAGTCTCCTGCTCATTAAAAACAAGATTTCGCTGGGTAACAATGTCACTCTTTAGAACAAAGTCTTGGCAGCATTGCATTTTTGTGTGCTAGGGGCTTATTCTGGCTTCTTCAGACACTTATAAGAGGATCAAAATTCTTTTTACTTGGCCCTACATGAAGACTATTCAAGCATTTGTATCTCAGTGCACCACTTGTTAGCAAGCTACGCCTGAGCGACTTAAGTACTCAGGACTTCTTCAACCGTTACCAACCCCTGAACATGCTTGGTAAAGTGTTTCAATCGATTTCGTCAAAGGTTTGGCCTAAATCTGGTCATTATTCTTGCATTCTTGTTGTTATGGACAAATTCTCTAAGTATGCACAATTTCTAGCATTGGTGCATCCTTTTACTGCACAGTCAGTAGCTCAAGCATACATGCACAAATATATAAGCTTCATTGATGATTTCATGAAGTCCATTGTTATTGATCGAGAACAAATTTTCACTAGTCATTTGTGTCAAGAACTCTTTTGAGTCTCTACAGCTGAATATGAGCTGTGCATATCATTCTCAATCTGATGGCAAAACAGAAAGAGTTAGTCATTGTTTAGAAGCATACTTGAGATGTTTCCTTCACTCGTATCCTAGCAGTGGCACAAATGGTTACACTAATGTGAATTCTAGTACAACACCTGTTTCCATACCATGTAAATAAGTCCTCCATTTCAAACTCTTGGTCATCTTCCCAAAATTATGATATCAGTGGTGCTGAAGTGTGTGCAGCATCTGATCTTCAGGAATGGCTCAATGACAGGAAAGTGATGACCAGTTCAGTCAGCAACATTTTGATACTGCACGGTTTTGCATAGTAAACTATTTTTATCAGCATCTGGAAACTGATGACCCTTCAGTTTTGTATCTGAACTTTCAGGCTTTAGATGCTTGATACATATTAAATTCAGACAGCTTCAAAATTAAATATGGTGTGATTTGGAGGGACTAAATCAAACACAAGGTAAGCTCTGATGTAAAAGATTGTTTCTGTGAATTAGAGATGCTGAGAAGTGAAAATCTCTCGTACTCTCTGGCACGGTGTGTTGAAACTTTTGAAGTAGTTGCAGAACCTGAGAGATGCTTCCATGAGCTAAGAGAATTGTTGGCGCCCAGACGTCCAATGAGACAGACGGTACCGAATGGTCCAGCAGAAACACGCAGCACTCCGACCGTATCGCTGCAGTCCTTTCCCGTCTGCCTCGTCCCGCCACGCACGCATACCCCGCCCCCGTGCGTCCATCTTGCCCCGCGCCGCCCTGCCACTCCTTCCCCCCTGATCCCCTCCTCTCTCACCGCGCGGACGGGACCCGGGAACCGGGATAAGGACGAGCACGCTCTGTCCACAGGACCCCAGGCGCGCCGCGCACCCCATCCGCCACCCCCAGCTCGCCGCGCCCCTTCCCTCGGTGCCTGGGCCGTGCCTCCATGACTCTCTGAACATACCTCTGAAACACGAACCACTTGCAGTATGAAACACTTGAATGCAATATACGTCTAAAGCGGATGAAATATTTGGAACATACACTTGCAACATGTCTATGAACACATATCCAACATCTAGATAAAACACTTGCAACTTGCAACATGAAAACACTTATTGCAACATAAGACTGAAATAGCTGAAACATTTTGAACATACTCTTGCAGCATATGTGTGAAACATATGCAACATCCAAATAACCACACTTGCAACA
The DNA here is from genome assembly GCA_022457205.1 of Saccharum spontaneum. Taxonomy (NCBI): domain Eukaryota; kingdom Viridiplantae; phylum Streptophyta; class Magnoliopsida; order Poales; family Poaceae; genus Saccharum; species Saccharum spontaneum. The sequence continues at coordinate 8,988,284 of CM039606.1, read as the reverse complement.
TACGTCTGAAAAAGTAGATAAAACATTTAGAACGGACGCTTGCAACATACGTGTACAACCATTGCAACATGTGCAACATCACGATTTATTTTTGTAACATCCATATGAAACACTTACAACATGCCTATGAAACATCTGAAACAATTGAAACATACTATTACAACATAAACTTTCAACGCAATATCTCCTTGCTGCTTGACAGAATGGAGGCTCATCGATGTGCGTTGTTCACTGGGGTAGCAGCCCAGTGACGCTTGTAGGCGGTGGGCCGACGGTAGTGGCTGCACGTCGCAGAAGGGATGCATCAGGCGCACGAGCGGCTAGAAGGCCGTGGCTGCGCGACTTAAGAGGGCAGCAGCGTGCCATGCCTGCAAAGCCAGCGACGGAGCGATGCGCCTTGGAGGCAGTCGCGCGCTGCGCCTCGGAGGGCCAGCGGCCATGCGCTTGGAGGTGGCAATCGAGCGGATAAGAGCAATAGGAAGAGAAATGAGTAAATAAGAATAAGGGGATGAACAGTCGGACTGATGGACCCAACAAGCAACAGCCAAACTCGACAAGAAGCTCGCTGACCGAATCACAAGCAGCAGGCCGCCTGAAACTTTGTCGTCTGTCTCGTTCTTTAACAATCTTTCACAGTAACACTGGTTCTAGTTATCTTCATTCTCATGTGTGTTTTCTATTGAGATGAGAAATATATACAATAGATAATAGGCACAGGCTTATGACTGAGCTGGCAGCAACAGGCGAGGCGAATTCGCCGGTTGGTCCGGGCCCAGAAATGGCCCCACATGTCACTGGAAGGCTGGAAACAGACACGAGCCAACCGTCATACGCACGCTCCCGGCCGGGGACTTGAAATACCCCGGCTCCGCCGCCTTGGCGTGGCGCCCAAACGTAACAGTCGACTCAACGAACACCTGCTCTGCTCTCGCCTTCCCAATCCCCTCATCGCAACAGCCCGCCGATCATCTGCCCTGCCGTCGCGGCACCACCACCACCACCACCACCAGGCGATGGAATTCTTCCCCGACGGGGGCTTCGTGCGGCTTCAGAGCCGCCAGAACCGCAAGTACATCCACGCCGACGGGGACTGGGTGGGAGTCACCCTGCGCCCGCTCGGCCGCGTCCCATCCCTGGAGGCGGTGTGGCGGGTGGAGCACTGGGTCTCGAACCGGGGGCACGTCTTCGTCCTCCTCCAGAACGCCGCCTACGGCCGCTACCTCTCGCTCTCGGTCCACCCGGCGCGGCCCAGGCGCCTCAGCCGCCGCGTCATCCAGCGCGACTTCGACGACCCCAACCTGGTGGACGCCTTCTTGTGGAGGTGGAGGGCTCAGAGGGTGGACCCCGACCAGGACTACGTCCGCCTGCGCCAGTTCAACTTCCACCTCCGCGCCGACGGCAGGTACCTCACCTGGAACTGGAAAACCCGCGTCACCGGCGACCTCGTACGAAGGCGCACGCTCACCACCATGATGCAGTGGACGGTCCACGCTGTCGCGGCGACCCCGCTACCGCTACCCCTTCCGGTTACACCACCCGAGCCTCAGGTGCGTGGCTTCGCCATCCTTCCTCCTTCCTTGTATTTCATTGGAATGGGATTCTCCTCGATCGGATAGCGAATGCCAATCATAGTCATAGATGCGTCGATTTTGATTTTCGCCTGCCTTGCGTTTGTGCTTGCCTAAGTCTGAAACTGTTCGCTTCTTCGATACAACACTACTGAACCTGTTAATTCTTCCTGTCAGGTTTTAGTTCTGTAGCCCACGAAACAATTTTTATGGTTTCTCGTGTTACGTTCTTGTGTCTTTGCATCTGGTTCGCTTTAGGGAGCAGTTCCTGAGCACATTAATCCATAAATTATTGCCTATTCTTGATTGCGATCCCTTCGCTGACGAATTTATCTGTCATTCGTTAAAACTGCGTCAAATCATGGTATGCAGGGACAGAGTCATTGTCTCGTTGAGGTCAGTAGGTCCCATTGGAGTTCTTTGTTATGATTTGTACTTGAATGATTTTCACTATTTGATCTTGCTCATTTCATACCGGATCGATCGCAGTGTTTTTTTCTGATTTCCGTGAGAAATTCCGGAAGAATTTGGTATCTGAACATTCCGTTGTCAGTACAATGTGTATTCAGATTCAGACATGTTCATTCAGTTTTTCAGTTATCGCTGCTGTCTAGCCGTTTGATTTCTTTTCCTTTCCTAAGTACAACAATTGTTCCACTGCAACAAATTCAGGGAGGCCACCGTGGCCAGTTGTTCTGGGCCTTATGGCGGCGCAGCGGGTACGGCCCCGGGGTGTATCCGCAGGTGCCGCGGGAGATCAGGCATGTGCGGGCGAACGATGAAGGGGAGTTCGACCAGAACCATTACACCTGGCCCTCATTCATTTCCTATGACCAAACCGTGTTCGACCTGAGGATCTACCTGGGACAACTTCAGGACGACTGGAACGGGGACATGCTTGGCTTCACGTTGTGCATACGGCCCGGCTCGCATGGGCGGCTAATGCCGCTGGTCACCCACCTGCCTCGCAGCAGAGATCCCCTGCGCATCGTCGTCTTTAGGACCGGATCACCAGGTGACTACTCTGCAAGTTTCACAGCGGTTTGTCCAGCACTTGTTACCTGCTGTGCTCTCACAGTTTCAGCATGTGAGATGTTTAAAGTTTTCAGGCTCAAGTTTGGTTCTGTATGTAGTTCTGAATTTGTTATGCAAAAAGATCAGTAAAAGAATATCTGCATGATAGATTTTGAGTAGAGCATAGTGTCATACTGACAATTGGAAATGTAACTTGCCTGCTGTTTTTCATAGCCCTGATGAACAGATAAATCCTGTAGTTTAATCTTGAACAGTTGTTGGCTGTAGTATCCTCTTCTTGGCTTTTTGTGGTTTTATTTACATTGTATTAGTCAACTTCGTTTGGTTAGGACTCTAAAACATGCTGTAGATAGCAGAAGCAGTTGATTGGAAATGGCCTCATTCTCATATTGTAGTGTTCACAGTGCCACATAGGATTTAGCAGTCCTTTGACAGATTCTTAACTTGGTACAAACTGTCCGATTGCATTTCTTACCATGCTGATCAGTTCAGAAATTCAGTTGTTCCCACAATCTGATCTCCAGTTCAGATAATTCAGTTGTTCTGCTTGCTAGCCAACAGTATTAATCTTGGAGCTGACTGTCTAACTCTTATCCATTATTGTCCACTATTGCTTAATTCTTACTAGTGTAATATCCATGATATGATGCCTAATTATCTCTTGAATTCCTTGTTCTCTTGTGAATTTAGCTGCGGCGGCATTAGTGTATCCCCAGATATATGCACCAGCACCATAGTGGAGTACGAGAGCGGAACTTCTGACAAGATTGAAATTCATCTCTTCGGGAACCAGAAGCATTTAATCATTGCTGCCCCTGATACTGTGACATGTAAATTGGCTCATAATTTCTGAAAATTCGTCAGCTCTTCTGTAATGGTAGTTAGATTTGATGCGCTCTACTGACCGGAAGCGTTCTGACATAACCTTTCAGTTTCAGAACATAAAACTGCTGAAAATGAAAGTAATGGTGAATGGTTCTGCAAAGTAACATTGGTTGTAGTTGCCATCTTCATCTCTGTTGGGTGATGAACTGATGGAATGAACAGATCTGGTTGATTTTGCCTGTACCCTGATCCTGACAAATCAAAAAATAGAATACATGTTAATTGAGTATATCTTTTAGTCATGGACTGAAATCTTGGTTGCATCATTTGTGTGCTGATAAAGCTAACATGACATCCTTCTCTTCGTTTCTTGATATTTTCAGCAAATGAGTGAAAGTATAGGTTGTAGAACGGCCAGTCCAGCGTGCATCTTTGAAACAATCCTTCCTGTAACTGTACTCCTGAACTTCCCTGTTTCAAGTCGGGTCTTTTAGGTTCTGTTGCCAAATTTCTTTCAGGCTTGTGACCTCCTGCCTCTATTTGTTTTTTTTCCAAAACATGGTGAATGCCCATTCTCTGCAACGGGACCTTAATTCCTAGAATGCAATGTTAGTGTTTCTCTTACCAGGATGGTTAACGTTTTTCTCATCCCCTATTCAGATCACACAAAACTGCACATGTTGTGTACTCGCTTTGCATAGCACATATAATGTACAGATTCAGTCTTAATATTTTTTTTCCCAAATATCTCTCTGTCATGAAGAATAATTATCCCACTATCGCCGAATTCTCATTGTCCTTTAAGTTCTCTTCAATGGTCCAGTTTCAAATTCCATGCCTTATATAGTTTCTGTTGCAATTCTCCCTTCACTTGATACTGACCATGATGAAGAACGAAAATTTTCAACTCTTGTAATCATTCAGATTTTGGACACAATGCATAATAGCATGAAAAAAGAATAATACACTTCCTTCAAGATTAACAAATATATGTTCACATGATTATTTAAAAATAGATAAGAAACAGGGAAACATGTTACTGACTCTAATATCTTGTTGTGCAATTCATAATCTTTTATGCCTCTATATACCCCTTTCTACTGAGATTGTAATGGCATGGGCCACTAGATCTTGAATTGCAGCTTTTTGTTGAAAGGATGGCAAGATCTTTGCCGTAATTTTTTTTCTCGAATACACAAAAAGCTTACGTATCATTGTATTAAGATCGAGAAATAGTTTGGTTACAACGACACACCATTCAATGGCGCACTAGGGGGGCATATGATTTTACAGAAAGCTTATCCACGCCTAGCGGACTTTTCGCACGGTGATTACTCGCGCACGAGACTACCTACTTCCGCCGCCCCAGTGTCTATCCACTGGCCTACCAAGTGCTTGATGTGCATAAGGATTTGCATAACCACGGACGGGACTTGGCGAAAGCACCTTCCGTTCCTCTCTTTCCATTTTGTTTCGACCAGGCACTTAACGTGTGGTCTTGCATCATGCACAAGCATCCGAACATTGTCACGACGGTCGCCGGCGTTGAGGCCACGCACATTCCGGCATAGTATGGTTGTGCTATCCATGAAAACTGTTCAACTGGGCATCACGTGCGCTTGCACGCGCCAGGATCCGCAACCATGGCTGTGTGCCCCATCGTGTGGCCACCGACGTTCCGACGGCCACCGGCACGTGGCACCCTGCCGGAGGGCCCCAAGGAGCCGCCATCGATCACCTCCCTTGCGCACAGGAATGCGTGCAGTTGTGGAGCCGATCCCTAGGAGAACTGCTCCATGCGTGGGTTGTTGTCACGGTCGCAGTCCCCGTCGTCATAGGGAGGCGATTGCCTGGGGGACGGCGGTCGCGGGCTGAAGTCGGCAATGGCCTTGAGGTGTACGAAGACCTCGTAGCCTAGAGTTGCCTTATCGCGAAGGTATGGCGGTGGGGGAGCCCCGCCGGCGAACAGACGTCGAGGCACATCGGCCTCCGTGATCTCGAGCAGCACTTCAGCAGTATGGATGACGGATGGCGGGTCTAGGCCATGACCTTGAACGTGGAGAGGTCACTGCCGCTGGCCATCTCCTCGTCGACGGACTATACCCAGCATGACGACGCCAAGGTCTTGGCCACCGTGTCCTCGTGCCACGCGTGTGGAGGGATCCCCTCAAGCAATAGGGAGATGCAGAATTTCAACACCGAGAGAGCTTGGAGTATGCCAGGCGTGTCCAAGGGCGCAGGACTAGCGATGTAGCTCCGAGCGGCATTGGGGAGGCCGTGAGCACACGGTCCCAGACGTTTTGGTTAGCACAGAGGATGATGAAGTTCTCCAGGTAGAAGTGCTTGAGCATGATGGCGTTCCCGTCGATCTTAGCCGCCGCGATGATGGTGTCCAGCGCGGCGGAGATTGTGATGTCGTTGGTGCCGCATCTGGTCCGGGCGACGACGGAGAATCGCATGCTTGTTTTGGCGTTGTCCATGGGCGTGTCTCGCTGGATGAAGTAGCAGGACTCGCGGGGGTGAGAGGTGGGCAAGCTAGGTGGCGCGCCATCGCTGTCGTTGACGGAGAGGTCAGAGGCACCAACCATTGACGAAGGAGGCGATGGCGTCCTTTCTTGCGCACCTTGGGGTGTCTCTGAACTGGCATCCCTGCACTATAGCATAAAGCGATGCCCATCCCCGCCGGAGTTGCCCTCACGCTGGCCGTCGGCAGGACACTGCCTCTTGTAGTTGCGGGCTAGGTGCCTAAGGCCGCGGCACTTGAAACCGACGAGGCAGCCTGCAGGTAGCGACACGGTGCAATGTAGACAAGCAGTTGAGACACTTCCCATCGAACTCCGCCGGTATCCCGCATTGCCGCCTAGCCCCGGAAGCCTCGGCGGTGGGACGACAGCGCTGCTCCAGCGGCATCGTCTCCGCGGGGCGCTATGGGAGCACCCGCTGCCAGCCCTTGGCATTCGGAGTCGTTGCCCTGTGCCTCGTCCCCAGTCTTAGATGGACGAACACCCTTTCTGTAGGATCTCTAGGTAAGCCAAGAAGGTCAAGAGGGGGGTGAATGGGCCTGTCAAAAATTCTTCAAAACAAAACAGCAGGTTACACTGCTGAGGGCGACACTACCGGCCAGGTAGGGAGGCACAGCCAGCCTCACGCAGTGGGTTAGGCCACAGTTCAAAATCTAACCAGAGATAAGCCTTGCAACTAATTTTGCTAGGTTCCTGCAAGTGTTAGGATTACAGAGAAGTAAGCAACTTGCTGGAGAATCTGTAGCACAAGTAGATCGGGCTCCAACCCTATCTCAACCTCAACAACAACAAGATATAACAAGTAAACCAAGTAAGTACACGAAGACACAAGATTTATCCCGTGGTTCAGATGTCCCTACTCCACGTTGTTGAGGTATCCACTTAAGGATGAGCTCACCACTTAGGTTGGCTCTTTCCCTCTTCTCAAATCAAGAGACTTAACCCTTGATTTGAGAGTTTCCACTAAAAGAGATGATGGTTACAAACTTCCTTCGGCTGCCACAAGTGTTGGCAAGCTCAAGGGCGACGCCTAGCCGGCTAGGAGCAAAGCTCCAAGAGTAACAAACTCAAGAACGCCGGCCAAACGTGAATCAAGTGCTCTCAAACTTTGGGAATCACCGGATCTAGCCTCCAATCGAAGTTTGTTGCAATTTCTCTTAAGTTTTGATGGTGGAAACCAAAGCTTAGTTTGGGAGATGGAGTGGGCAATAATGGAGGGAGAGAGAGATTTTTCTCGGTTCTGGTCGATCTGAACGTTGGGGAGCCAAAGAGAGACGTTGGGGTGTAGTTAAAGAGGTATTTATACCTCCTTAGGGCCCAACGGCTGTTATGGGCGGCACTGCCGCCCTGCCCATAACAGCAGGAATTTCAAACTGTTTCAATGGCTGTTATGGTAGGATATGAGGATGAATTGGTAAAGATATGAGCACTTAGTTCATATTTTGACAGTAGTCATTGAGTCCCCTTGGATAGTATGGCTTTTCCTATACTCAAAATGTAAAAAGAATTTAAACCTCATTTGAGTCAAAAACCATCACCAAAAGTAATTGGGGTATCCTCCTTGTCATAAGTCATCCTCCTTTCTTAAAGTACCTGCTTGTCATCTCACAAATCTCATTAGTCCTCTAATTCGGTGGTCATCAATGCCAAAACCCACATAGGCTTGATTGCACTTACACTTTTGAACACCGCGCCCATAGCCTACTGGTGGTGGTGTCCAGCTTCCACCTAGGGTGCCCTCCGCCTTCTATGGCTGCGGCGATGCCGACGGTGCTTGGGGCGCACCCCCTCCCAGGTGTCGTCTTGGTCACCCACCGTCACCTGCGAAGCGTCCTCGGCCATAGCTGGGCTCACTGTAGGTGAGAAGGTGGAGAGGCCACGGCGCGTGATGTCGAGGTAGGAGGGGCACTACTCGTCATCGGAGCTGTCAGAGTCGTCGGAGAGGGAGAAGTCGTCCCAACGCATGCTCTTGGACCGGCCAGTGGAGCGTGGGTAGAAGGGCACCGCGTCGGGGGATAGGGACTTACCAGACTCGTTGGAGTGGTGGTTGGGGGTGGCTGACGGCGCCAGGGAGGCTTCTGCAGGCTGAGGTTGGGGAAGCGATTGGGAGGTGGGGGAGCTATCTCCTCATACGGGAGAAATGAAAGGCACAAGAATGGTGGCACTATCCAATCCTCCAAATGCAACTATATATCTATAATCCCTAGTAAAATTACTCCTTGGGGATACTGGGTAACCCTAGGTGGCGCGTCTATGACGCCCGCGCCCCACACCCCGCCGCCGTCGCTGCCGGTGGCAGTGGCATCCAGCCTGGCGCCAACGGCCCCCTCCCCTCCCTTCCCCTCCCTGCTCCCTGTGTGCGTAGCCCATAGCACCTCCATAACACCGGCCTCCCCTAGATGCACCGCCGCCCTTTTCCATCGCCAGTCTCCAGGCTGACGCTGGTGGCTCCCTTCCCCTCCCTTCCTCTCATTGCTGCCTCCACGCCCACAACTCCCTCCACCACCGCACCCCTACCTTCGCAGAATCCGTGGCTCCCCTCCCTTCCTCCAGCCCCACCCATCCCCAGTCACGTGCGGGAGCAGGAGCCACGATGCCGCCTTTCAAGTCGGTCGCGCGCTCCCTCGGGCCGTTGGCACCGAATCCTGCCGCTGCCCCCTCCCACGGCATCCACGGTGAGTCGGGACTGCCGTTGCAGGCCGAGGCGCCGTCGACATCACTTGGCAGCAGTGACGGCGCCCCCTCCCCCTACGACGTTACCGGTCACCACCATAGCGCGGACGCTGACACTGATGCCTTGGCCGCTCCTGGGGAGGACGCGCGGTCGCCGTCTCCACCCGCTGGGCCCGCGCCGTCCACACCGGCCTCCCACCTCTCCCTGCTCATGGAGCCCTTCTTCCCCTACGGTACCCCGGGCTGCCCGAAGGCCATGCGCTAGGCGGAGGTCTCCATCTACTCCGACTCAGAATCCGACTTCTCCCCGTCCATCACTACCCAGGCATCCTTCGCCGATGTCATCCGCAAGAGGTCTCCTGCCCGGGTGACCCCCAAGCCGGCATGGTCCAGTGCATCGCCCACACGAGCGGACGGTGAGTGGCCAGCGGAGGCAGCGCACAAGGTGGATGACGGGCAGCGTCAAGGCCGCAAGCGACGTAGGCGCATGAGGAGGCCGCGTTGTGCATCCGCCGGAGGAGATGCAGCGATACTGTAAGGTCCTAGGTGGCTAGAGGGGGGGTGAATAGCCTAATAAAAAATCTACAAGTACCACTAAGCAAACTTGTTAGAATAACAAACGGCGTAAAGCGGGTTTTGCTTAGCCAAAGGTTGTGATGCAAGCCTCCTATCCACAAGTCTAGTAGATTATGATCTCTAGTTCACACAAGAGCTATGTCACTAAAGAAACACTAGTGAACAAGCTAATAACACTACTAGCAAAGCTACTACTAGAGCTACACAAGATAATCTAGTGAATGTAAAATGCAAGAGAGAGGATTGTGATTCTTATACCGACGGTGAAGAGAAGATGTTGCCAATCACCAAGATGATATACAAACAAACAATATTGACAACAACACAATATGAAGACAAATCACCGGGAGACAAGAGACACAATATTTGTTCACCCGGTGTTCACTTGTGCACCGACAAGCTACGTCACCGGTTGTGTCGACCAACACTTAGATGGTTCCCCGGTGTGACCCTCAAGTCACTTGCCCCTCAAGGCACGCCCCGCAAGGCACCGCAAGACACCACTCTCAAGTGAGGTAACTCAATGACACGCGGATTCCACTAGAGTTGCTTTTGGCGTCCCGCCGAGGAAAGCACAAGAACCTCTCACAATCAACCGGAGGTGGCCAAGAACAATCACCTTCTCTTGCCAACGCCTCCAACAATCTCCAAGCCGGCTAGGAGCGGTACTCTCCAAGAGTAACAAGAAATCCACCGGCTAAACCACCCACAAGTGCCACTAGATGCCCTCAAGCTATGCAATGCACTTTGGGATCACTCAATCTCACTTTTGATTTGCAATCAAGCAAGGGAGATGAGTGGGAGGAGTAGTTCTAGCTCAAAGGATGCACAAGAGTGTTAGAAATGCCAAGCTTACTCCCCAAGGGCCGGCCAACAAGTATTTATAAGCATCCCATCCAAATAGAGCCGTTACAACTCCACTCACGATTTTCGCGGGACCACCGGACGCACCGGTCGTAACAGACCGGACGCGCTCAACCGCGTCCGGTGCCTCTGCGACGTCCACGTGTCCACTGATTTCAAAAACGTCCGTTAGATCCTCCAACGGTCACTGCGCGCCAACGGTCAAACGAGCGACCGGACGCGCTGCTGCGAACCACCGGACGCGCCGGTGCGCACAGCACCCGCGCCCGCGAAGACATCACCGGACGCGCTCCTCGCAACCACCGGACGCCACAGTACCCGCGTCCGGTGCGAGTCCAGTAAGCTCCCTGGACCACCGGACGCGTCCGATGGTGAGGGACCGGACGCGCACCGCGTCCGAAGACTTCGTGACTCGCTGATCGCCAGACCGGACGCGCCGGTCCCGTGGACCACCGGACGCGCCGGTGTCAAACCCTAGCTCGCGCGCCAGACCCTGACGCTGTACTGACCGGACGCGCCGGTCGAAACTGACCGCGTCCGGTGCAGCGTCCGGTGCAGCGTCCAGTCACCTCTGTGACCGCGTTCGCCTCCGTTTCTTTTCCGACTTCCGGCGCAATGGAAAATAGGCATTTCATTTCCCCGAAATCGCCTGAATCCCGCGCTCGCACGCTCGGCGGGAGGGAGAGAGGAACCCAAACCCCTCTCTACCCGCAAACCACAGCGCGACCAAAGCCACCTTTGCAAATGTGCCAACACCATCAAGTGTACATCTCCATGTGCTTGTGTGTTAGCTTTTTCTCGAACATTTTCAAAGGTTTTCCAGTTAGCTCACTAGGCCCTACATGCAATGCACTTCATGAATTCACCTAGTGGCACCCATGCGTCGAATAACCGATAGGACTTCCCCTCTTAATAGTTCGGCTATCGACCCTAAACCACTCACACCCTCTATGGTGTCTTGAGTGTAAAACAAAATGGCCCTATGGTTATACCTTTGCCTTGAGCCCATTTTGCTTCTCCAAATGATATGATCCACTTCATATCATCACGTGACCATCTCGATCCATCGCCCTTGATTTCACTTGCTCTTCACCGTTGCATCGGTCCGTCGGCGCCAAGTCTTGCTCAAGCTTCACCATCGCATGGTCCTTCGCTTCGAAGCCTCGACTTGCCCTTCACCTTCACAACCGGTCCATCGAGCCAAGCCTCATCTTGGTCTTCACCATCTTGGTCACATGAGTCAATGTCATGTCTCATATTCAACGACCACCTTTATCTAAATCATCCACTTAGATACAAAGGTTAGTCCTGGGTTTCATCAATTAGCCAAAACCAAACTAGGGACTTTCAATCTCCCCCTTTTTGGTAATTGATGACAACCCTCACAAAGATGATTTTGATAATAAAAGTTTTGAACTTGTCATACTTGTCCAATCATTTTGCTCATAAGTAAAGTTTGGACAATTATCACAAGCTCGGTTTTGGTAGCATTAGCTCCCCCTACATATGTGCATAGAGTTTGGATTGAAAGCTTTGCACATATGCATGGATAGAAGTGTTGGGAGAGTAATTCTACCAAAAGGATGCTAAGGTGTAAGAAATGGACCTTTGAAGCGTGATACCAATCGGAGTTGCCTTTTACATCATCCTTAGCATCATGAAGTAACTAGACCTCCAACAAAACTCAAGAACCCCGTGAGATCAACATTATATGTAAAGGTTCTTGGACCACTTGTAAAGCTTTAGGCAAGTCTAGATACCACATGTAAAACTATTCCTATGCATGCTAGTAGATCATTTCATCATCCAAGTTCTATACTAGCATTGCACCACACAAGCATGTATATTGAGTTTAAATACAAGTGCAATGAGCAAGTCATATGAGAGTGCACAAACAAATGCAACAACTTTGTTTATGAGCTTGCTCCCCCTACTTGTGTGCATCAAAAATTTTATTTACCCCTTTATCATGTTGAATCATCTTTTTCTCTCCCCCTTTGTCAACAACTTACCCAAAAAAATAGGATCAAATTGTGGAGAGAAGAAAAAATGTTCGATGGAGTAGGGTAAATTTATCAAATTTGGTTCAACCTAGAACACTTGCCAAAGATATTTAATTCGATTTGAACCAAAGACAAGCTTCTTCACACCTCCTAATAAGGGTTATCTTGCCTATGTTGAATTAAACACTTATAGCAAATCTTCTAGATTCAACACTAGGTTTGCAAGCTCACAAACATGTCATATGCCACCACTAGATCAAAACAATCAAAGAAGCAATAGTGGTAACATATATCCATCAAATTCATTTGATTTATCATGAATGCTCATGCATACCACTTATTATGTCTACATGCTCTAGCAAGTCCTTAGCATAGAATGAATGACATGTCAATCAACTTTTACCTTGCAATGTCGAAGGAGAGGCATGTCAATAAGTGAGTGGGGTGCATTTAACTCATGTTTGAGAAATCAAGAATGTTCAATTCATTCCTTAGCTTGCAAAACCTCTTTTCATCAAGTGGCTTAGTGAGAATATCGGCAAGTTGATCATCGGTGCCAACACTTTCAATGGCAATATCTCCCTTTTGTTGATGATCTCTAATGAAATGATGTCTTATGTCAATATGCTTTGTTCTTCCATGTTGAACCGGGTTTTGTATCATCTTGATTGCACTCTCATTATCACATAGCAATGGCACATTCTTGAAGTTGAGGCCATAATCCTTCAAAGTTGATTTCATCCATAGCAATTGTGCACAACAACTCCCCGCACTCACATATTCGGCTTCGGCGGTGGAGATTGCCACACTATTTTGTTTCTTTGAGGACCATGACACAAGTGATCTTCCAAGTAATTGACATGTGCCACTTGTGCTCTTTCTATTGATCTTGCAACCCCCATAGTCGGAGTCCGAATATCCAATCAATTCAAACTTTGACCCCTTAGGATACCATAGTCCAATATCTCTTGTTTGCTTCAAGTACCTCAATATTCTCTTTGCGGCCGTGAGATGACTCTCTCTAGGTGAGGCTTGATATCTAGCACACATGCAAACACTAAACATGACATCCGGCCTTGATGCGGTGACATAGAGTAGACTTCCAATCAAAGACCTATATTCCTTTTGATTCACCATATTGCCATCAAGATCACTATCCAAATTTCCATTTGTACCCATTGGAGTTGAAATTGGCTTTGCATCTTGCATTCCAAACTTCTTCAACATGTCCCTTATGTATTTCCCTTGACTCACAAATGTCCCATTCTTCAATTGCTTGACTTGGAGACCAAGGAAGTAGCTAAGTTCACCAATCATAGACATTTCAAACTCTTTGGCCATCATAGCACCAAATTCTTCACAATAAGCTTGATTGGTTGATCCAAAGATGATGTCATCAACATATATTTGCACTATGAATAGATCATTCCCAATCTTCTTGGTGAATAGAGTTGTATCAACCTTGCCCATCTTGAATCCCTTAGAGAGAAGGAAATCCCTTAGCCTCTCATACCATGCTCTAGGTGCTTGCTTTAAGCCATATAAAGCCTTCTTCAACTTGTACACATGGTTGGGTTTCTTGTCATCTTCAAATCCGGGCGGTTGCTCAACGAAGACTAACTCATTGATGATCCCATTGAGAAATGCACTTTTGACATCCATTTGATATAGTTTGATATTGTGTGCACAAGCATAAGCCAATAGAATCCTTATTGCCTCCAATCTTGCCACGGGAGCATATGTTTCATCATAGTCAAGACCTTCAACTTGAGTGTAACCTTGAGCAACTAGTCTTGCTTTGTTTCTCACTACAATGCCATCTTGATCTTGCTTGTTTTTGAACACCCACTTGGTTCCAATCACATTGTAGTCATTTGGTCTTTCTACCAACTCCCAAACATCATTTCTTGTGAAATTATTAAGCTCTTCTTGCATAGCCATGATCCAATCGGCATCCCTCAAAGCTTCTTCTATCTTCTTTGGTTCTATGGTTGACACAAATGATGCATGCTCACAAAACATAGCCAATCTTGATCTTGTTTGCACACCACTTCTAATATCACCAATGACACTATCAATTGGGTGATCTCTTGCAATATGTTGTGGTTGGAGTACTTGCATTTGATTGCTTGAGCTTGGTTGATCACTTGATGTATCTTGATGAGAAGAACTAGCACCTTGATCTTGCACTTGAGAGTCACTAACTAGCTTGAATGGTGAGTTGAGCACTTGGTCTTTATCATCATCTTGAATATCAATTACTTGCTTTGCTCTAATGTCCCCAATGTCCATGTTCTTCATTGCTTCCACTAAAAGAGTTCCACCAATATCATCTAGATTTTCTTCTTCATCTTGTGACCCATTGGTTTCATCAAATTGCACATCATGGACTTCTTCTAGAATGCCACTTGAGTTGTTCCAAACTCTATAAGCTTTGCTTGTAGTTGAATAACCAAGTAGGAACCCCTCATCACATCTCTTGTCAAACTTCCCCAATCTAGTGCCTTTCTTCAAGATATAGCATTTGCAACCAAACACCCTAAAGTAAGAAATATTGGGCTTTCTTCCATGAAGTAGCTCATATGGGGTCTTCTCTAGCAATGGATGACAATATAGTCTATTGATGTAGTAGCAAGCGGTATTGATTGCTTCATCCCAAAATGATTGACTCACATTGTACTCATGAAGCATTGATCTAGCCATATCAAGCAATGTTCTATTCTTCCTCTCAACTAGACCATTTGATTGTGGAGTGTACTTGGCCGAGAATTGATGTCCAATACCATAATGATCACAAAGTTCTTCAATTCTTGTATTCTTGAACTCACTTCCATTGTCACTTCTCACTTTCTTGATTCTAATCTCAAACTCATTGTGAACTCTTGTGAGGAATGTCTTGAATGTGTCAAACACTTCACTTTTGTCACTAAGAAAGAATACCCATGTGAATCTTGTGAAGTCATCCACTATGACAAAGCCATACTTGTTGCCGCCTATGCTTGTATATGTTGTTGGTCCAAATAGATCCATGTGCATCAACTCAAATGCTTTGCATGTGCTCATTGTACTCTTCTTTGGATGTGAGCTTCCAACTTGCTTCCCGGCTTGACATGCACTACAAAGCTTATTCTTCTCAAATTCAACATCTTTCAAACCATTGACAAGATTGTGAGTTGTAAGCTTCTTCAATTGTTTCATACCAACATGACCAAGCCTTCTATGCCAAAGCCAACCCATGCTCGATTTGGAGACTAAGCAAGTTGTCAAAGAAGTTTCTCTAGCATTGAAGTCAACTAGATAGAGATTCTCATATCTAAAGCCCTTGAATGCCACATTTGAACCATCCACACTAATAACTTCTACATCATCAACCCCAAAGATGCATTTGTAGCCTAGATCACATATTTGTGCCACGGATAGAAGATTGAAATCTAAGCTTTCAACTAGTAACACATTGGAGATACTCATGTCATTTGATATTGCAATCTTTCCCAAGCCAATAACCTTGCCTTTCTTGTTATTGCCAAATGTGATAGAATCAACACCACTATCATTGTCATTGATTGAATCAAACATTCTTGATGTACCGGTCATGTGTTGAGTGCACCCACTATCAATAATCCAATGCCTTCCTCCGGCTTTGTAATTGACCTACAAGTAAATCAATGAAGTTTAGGTACCCATTTTTGCTTGGGTCCTTGTAGGTTAGTAACTAAGCTCTTTGGTACCCAAATAGCCTTCTTCTTTGGGCCCACAATTGGTGTACCAACAAACTTAGCTTGCACACCCTTCACACCCTTGGTAAGCACATAGCAAGAATCAAAGGATATAGCATTAACAAGGTTCTTGCTTTGGTTTTTTTTATTGCAATTATGCTCTAGGTGCCCAACTTGCTTGCATCTATTGCAAAACCGACCATTGCCCTTCACAAAGCTAGGCTTTGGAGTTGCAAGGGCCGACTTGCCTTTCTTGGGGTTGTAGCCCAATCCCTCTTTGTTAAGAGAGAACCTTTGGCTACCCAAGCACTTAAGCAAGCGGGCCTCACCACCATAGGCCTTGCCTAGGGCGTGAGTGAGCTCATCCACCTCTCTCTTGAGAGTCTCATTCTCAACCATTAGTGAGGCATCACAAGTGAAACCATCACTAGTAGTGGAGGTAGAGTTAGTGGTGGTGGATGAAGAGCTACAAGAAGGGTTAGCATTTGACATAATGATAGGTTCATTAATGGATTCATCAATTATATCACATGTAACACCTATATCACATGATACAACAACCTCCTTCTTTGCTTGTTGCTCAAGTAGCAATGAGTGAGCTTTTTCAAGCTTGGAATGAGCCTTATCAAGATCCTCATGGTCTTCCACTAGACTCTCATGAGTGGTCTTAAGCTCACTAAGGACTTTCTCAAGTATTGCTACTTTCATTGAAAGCTTCTTACACTCTTTGTCCTTGGCAATAGCTATGTCTCTAGTTTGTTGCATCAAGTCATATAGTTGTTCTTTAGTTGGTTCATCATCATCATTTTCATTATCATTATCATTATCACTATCATGAGCATATTCCATTTCACTTTCATCATCACTCTCATCATATAATACCTTAGCTTCTTTAGCCATGAAGCATGAAGAGGATGAATCAAATAGTGATGGCTTCTTGTTGATAGCAATGGAAGCAAAAGCCTTGTTGGATGATTCTTCTTCTTCTTCATTATCTTCACTTTCCCAAGTGATCACATAGGCACCATTTTTGCCTTTCTTGAATGTCATCTTGGCCTCTCTCTTCTTCTTCTCAAACTTGTCCTTTTTGTTCTTCTTTTTATCATAAGGACATTCCGCTTGAAGGTGCTCGGTGCTATCACAATTAAAGCACTTTCTTTGTTGCTCATTTCTTTTGAAGTTGTCATTTCTCTTCTTAAAGCCTCTTCTCTTGATGAACATGTGACCCATCTTCTTGACTACAAGAGCAAGTGCCTCATCATCAATTTCAAATTCCCCATCTTCATTGTTGTCTTCTTCTTCTTCAATGATGGTAGCTTTGCCCTTGGAGGAGGTGGCTTTGAATGCCACGGTCTTCTTCCTCTTTTCATCTTCCACCTTCTCCTTGTCATCAACATCTTGATCATATTTGTCATAGGTCAATACTTCACCAAGCAAATCATTAGGCTTCATTGCTTCAAGCCCATCTCTTTGCAACATCATGATCAACATCTTGAATCTTCTAGGTAAGCTCAATAAGAACTTGTGACAAAAATCTTGATCTTGAGTCTTGTGCCCTAAGCCCTTGAGATCATTGACTATCACTTGCAATCTATGAAACATTTCAATGATTGTTTCATCATCCTTTTTCTTGAAGTTCTCAAACTCACTCTTGAGCCCATATAGCTTGGCACTCTTCACAACCTTAGTGCCCTCATATGTTTCACTCAACCTTGTCCACACTTCATTTGCCAAATCTAAATCCTTGATGCCCTCAAATACTTTTGTGTCAATACCATTGTAAAGTGTATTGAGAGCCATTCTATTGCATGTTCTATTTGCTCTATCTTCATCGGTGAGATGATCGGGATCAATGATAGCAAAATCATTCTCGGTGACTTGCAATACTCTCTCATGAATAGAACCAAGGTACATTGTCATCTTTCTCTTCCAATGAGCAAAAGAACTAACACCATCAAAGAACGGTGGCTTGCCCCCAACATGATTGAACACAATTTGAGCCATTTTTCACACCGAAGGATGTTAAGCCTTGATTAAAACGGTGACCACGGCTCCGATACCACTTGTAAGGTCCTAGGTGGCTAGAGGGGGGGTGAATAGCCTAATAAAAAATCTACAAGTACCACTAAGCAAACTTGTTAGAATAACAAACGGCGTAAAGCGGGTTTTGCTTAGCCAAAGGTTGTGATGCAAGCCTCCTATCCACAAGTCTAGTAGATTATGATCTCTAGTTCACACAAGAGCTATGTCACTAAAGAAACACTAGTGAACAAGCTAATAACACTACTAGCAAAGCTACTACTAGAGCTACACAAGATAATCTAGTGAATGTAAAATGCAAGAGAGAGGATTGTGATTCTTATACCGACGGTGAAGAGAAGATGTTGCCAATCACCAAGATGATATACAAACAAACAATATTGACAACAACACAATATGAAGACAAATCACCGGGAGACAAGAGACACAATATTTGTTCACCCGGTGTTCACTTGTGCACCGACAAGCTACGTCACCGGTTGTGTCGACCAACACTTAGATGGTTCCCCGGTGTGACCCTCAAGTCACTTGCCCCTCAAGGCACGCCCCGCAAGGCACCGCAAGACACCACTCTCAAGTGAGGTAACTCAATGACACGCGGATTCCACTAGAGTTGCTTTTGGCGTCCCGCCGAGGAAAGCACAAGAACCTCTCACAATCAACCGGAGGTGGCCAAGAACAATCACCTTCTCTTGCCAACGCCTCCAACAATCTCCAAGCCGGCTAGGAGCGGTACTCTCCAAGAGTAACAAGAAATCCACCGGCTAAACCACCCACAAGTGCCACTAGATGCCCTCAAGCTATGCAATGCACTTTGGGATCACTCAATCTCACTTTTGATTTGCAATCAAGCAAGGGAGATGAGTGGGAGGAGTAGTTCTAGCTCAAAGGATGCACAAGAGTGTTAGAAATGCCAAGCTTACTCCCCAAGGGCCGGCCAACAAGTATTTATAAGCATCCCATCCAAATAGAGCCGTTACAACTCCACTCACGATTTTCGCGGGACCACCGGACGCACCGGTCGTAACAGACCGGACGCGCTCAACCGCGTCCGGTGCCTCTGCGACGTCCACGTGTCCACTGATTTCAAAAACGTCCGTTAGATCCTCCAACGGTCACTGCGCGCCAACGGTCAAACGAGCGACCGGACGCGCTGCTGCGAACCACCGGACGCGCCGGTGCGCACAGCACCCGCGCCCGCGAAGACATCACCGGACGCGCTCCTCGCAACCACCGGACGCCACAGTACCCGCGTCCGGTGCGAGTCCAGTAAGCTCCCTGGACCACCGGACGCGTCCGATGGTGAGGGACCGGACGCGCACCGCGTCCGAAGACTTCGTGACTCGCTGATCGCCAGACCGGACGCGCCGGTCCCGTGGACCACCGGACGCGCCGGTGTCAAACCCTAGCTCGCGCGCCAGACCCTGACGCTGTACTGACCGGACGCGCCGGTCGAAACTGACCGCGTCCGGTGCAGCGTCCGGTGCAGCGTCCAGTCACCTCTGTGACCGCGTTCGCCTCCGTTTCTTTTCCGACTTCCGGCGCAATGGAAAATAGGCATTTCATTTCCCCGAAATCGCCTGAATCCCGCGCTCGCACGCTCGGCGGGAGGGAGAGAGGAACCCAAACCCCTCTCTACCCGCAAACCACAGCGCGACCAAAGCCACCTTTGCAAATGTGCCAACACCATCAAGTGTACATCTCCATGTGCTTGTGTGTTAGCTTTTTCTCGAACATTTTCAAAGGTTTTCCAGTTAGCTCACTAGGCCCTACATGCAATGCACTTCATGAATTCACCTAGTGGCACCCATGCGTCGAATAACCGATAGGACTTCCCCTCTTAATAGTTCGGCTATCGACCCTAAACCACTCACACCCTCTATGGTGTCTTGAGTGTAAAACAAAATGGCCCTATGGTTATACCTTTGCCTTGAGCCCATTTTGCTTCTCCAAATGATATGATCCACTTCATATCATCACGTGACCATCTCGATCCATCGCCCTTGATTTCACTTGCTCTTCACCGTTGCATCGGTCCGTCGGCGCCAAGTCTTGCTCAAGCTTCACCATCGCATGGTCCTTCGCTTCGAAGCCTCGACTTGCCCTTCACCTTCACAACCGGTCCATCGAGCCAAGCCTCATCTTGGTCTTCACCATCTTGGTCACATGAGTCAATGTCATGTCTCATATTCAACGACCACCTTTATCTAAATCATCCACTTAGATACAAAGGTTAGTCCTGGGTTTCATCAATTAGCCAAAACCAAACTAGGGACTTTCAGATACGTAACAGCCCAGCCTGCATCCCCGTTCACTGGCGGTTGGGATCATATCTTGTGGCGAGGCCAACCAGGGCCCTGCATTGTGTGTCCCTGCCCACCAAAGACTGGGCACGCGTGTTCAACCGCGGAGGAGGTGCATCTCACCGCCTAATGTGGAGGGGTGGCGGGAGGTACTGCACAGGCAGGCGGAGGTGACACTTGCTGAGCGCGTCACCACCTTCAAGCCACCTCGCCGGAGGTGCATCCCGGACGCGTTGCGAGACAGGTGCCTAAAATGCTTGTCCTACTCTCACCGCATCGCCACCTGTCGCTTGCCTCTGTGATGCCGAGGGCTTCAACACCTAGCTAGAGACTGCAAGCAGCTGCGCTCACCGGGCTGCCACCGGGTTGGCCCCGGCGCTGGATACCTTGTCATTTCAGCCATGACAGCAACACAAACCGGCACCACGTCTGCAGGGGGTCCGGGACGCGCACCCAAGGCTTCAGGCAGCCTTGGGGACGCGGTGACAGTTGCGTCGGTGAGACGGAGGCGAGCACCTCGAAGCTTGTCCAAGATGTTGAGCCAGCGGAATAGTCCGAAAGATCAACAGCCAAGGTCAATGACAGTTGGGCCCCGCTCCATTTTGAACAAGACCCAAGCTCCCAATTCCAGATGATCGCGGGAAGATAGCCTGCCTCGGATCCGATGGTCCTGGAGGCAGGGCTGCTTAGTTGTCACCGTGGCACAACGGTCAAGACTGCAAGATCGCCACCTGCGGTCGCAGACTGCTGGGTGCCACCTAGTTTTGATTGAGACCCAATCTCTCTTGGTGAGGCGATCGCTGGAGGGCAGCTGGCCTCGGATCAGATGGTCCTGGAGGCAGGGCTGCTCAGTGGCCCCGATCATGCAGGCGCAGCTATCGTCCAGGATGAGATGGAGGTCCCACCATCCTCTCCAACGGAGGCACACACCACGGCTGTGCCTTCAGCCCAATGCATGGATGTCGGGCCGCAAGCTGAAGCAGACGATGGCACGACAACGGGCGATATTCAGGCAACGTCGAGCACTGAGGACATGCCCACACCGAGGGAGGTCGCCAAGCGACTAGCAAGGTTCACTGAGGAAGTCCAGGTAATGAGGCAGCCACCTCTCAACTCCCCGCCCAAGCAGGAGCCGACACCCATCAGGAGCAGATGAATTGCTGCTCAGTAGATGGTCCATATCCCGGTGTCCAAACGCGGTGAGGTACTGCTCATGAAGAAGATGGGAACCCTTGCACCTTTAGCACCGATTTCCTCTATGGCCAAGCGTTCGTACGAGTCGTACTTCTAGGGCACCCTATCGACGTCAAACGTCGAGACTCTTGATGAGCTGTTCCCAGCATCTAGGGCGATGACTGGTGGAGCAGCTCGCCGCCCTTCGGCCATGGCGCCATAGGCCCAAGCATAGTTTAGGTTAATCCCAATGAATCTCAAGGTTGTCATAGTTAAAATGTAGCCCCTATAAAGTATGTGTCGGGTTGGGAACGTTACGGCCTCTCTTGTATTTTAAAATTTTTCTTAATACAGTGATACGCAATGCTCTTGCGTATTCGAGAAAAAACTATATATCTACAAAAATGACAAAGCAAAGGAGAACAACTAAGCAACATTGCACGATATTTCCAAACAGCAACAAACGGTGGCAAGAATTTGAAAGAGAACGAATTTAGTCAGAGTTGCAACCAGGGGCGGATATGGGCCTAGGGCCAGTAGGGCCACGGCCCTAGGCGTGGCCCAAAATCCTCCTTATCCTATATGTACTTTTCTGGCCTGGCTTAGATATTGGGCCAAATGCTGCAGGCTCCGGTCCAGCAAAGAGACGAGAAGCAGAGCGCACAACCCCATCCTCGTCTCCTCGAAGGCTCGAACTTCTCGATTCCCCATTCCTGCTTCTCTACGGACTCCAGCTCTCCCGTCAAAGCGACGCCGGCACGTTGCTAATCCTAGCCACTGCCGCTAGCCGCTGTCCTTCGCTGCCAGTTCGCCCTCCCGTGGTCCTTCCGGTCCTCCACGCCACCGGGTGCCGCCCTGGCCCCTGATGCCAGTCCGCCACGGCGCCAACGCCACTGCCGCCAGCCTCTCGCCTGGGCCTGGCCGCAGAGCGCAGGCGGCGTAGTCGTGCAGGCTGCTGCTGCACGCCTGCACTGGCCAAATGGCCGTGTGGACAGCTAGAACCGCAAAGGCAGACAGCAGCCCGAGCGGCCGTGTGGGCTCTGAGCCTCTGACGCTTTGTGTTGCCTTTGCCTCTCAGCCTCTGTGTTCAGTGTTCTGTCTATTAGTTGCACAAGCGACCGTGAAGGCTTTCTCAAATTTAAGGTCTATTTGAATATTAAACTCTTGGTGATCTAGAAGTTCTTTGAATGAGTAATTGTTAATGTCAATTTTTGTAGTATGTAGAGTTACACAATAAATTGGATCAAGACATTAAAGTCCTTAAAAACAGAAATTAGATATATCATTTAAACTTATGCATTTATAGGCTAGTTTTGTTATTGATCGGTATTCGACTGGGTATAGGCGGTATTTTGACAGGTGTAGGCAGTATATATATACTTTGATAGTGGTCCTAGGCGTCAAAACTGACGAGCTCCGCCACTGGTTGCAACTGTTCGTATGTTCCACACAACTGCTCTAAAAAAAACTCAGCCGTGTCAGTCGACTGCACAGGGGCTGAAACAACAGGTTGCTGCCACCAGTGCAACTTTACATCGCAGTTCCATTGATCTACAGCCAACTCTGCTGCAAGGCTCCACGGCCGAATCAGTGGAGAAGCCACAGCGGCGGACACGGGCGATCACGCGGCACACATGGCCGTCGTAGTCCCAGCGTCGTAGGCGCCGCCTTTGTTGGCACGCCGGCGCGCGCCAATCCGTTGGTGGCGTGCCCTAGCCCCCAGGCCCCAGCACGGCCAGCGGACGACGAAAACCTCGCCGGCTTGCTCACACCAGTGGATCCACTCGTGCTAGACGCCGGTGGGCTCGGTGAGCTCGTGCGGCCGCCTGGGCCAGGGCTGGGCAATGGATCTTTCCAGATTCCAACAGAGTTCGCAGCAGCCGTCGCCAGCTGGACAAGATTGGTTGGAGCGTTGGCTGGAAGCCTCGTATCCGGGCCCAGCAATGGACCCACATGTCAGTGGAAAGGAGGCCGAGCGCAACCGCCCCCACCACCCTCATCACCTTGAAATACCCGGGCTCCGCCGCCTTGCCGTGGCGCCCAAACGCAACCGTCCTGCCAACGAACACCTGCTCTGCTCTTGCCGCTCCCTCCCCTCCTCGCAACAGCCCGGCGATCGTCTGCCGCCGCCGCACCACCACCACCACCACCAGGCGATGGACCTCTTCCCCGACGGGGGCTTCGTGCGGCTGCAGAGCCGCGGGAACCACAAGTACGTCCACGCCGACGGGGACTGGGAGGGGGTCTCCCTGCGCCCTCTCGGCACCGTCGCACCTCTGGAGGCGGTTTGGCGGGTGGAGCACTTGGCCGTGAACCAGGAGGCCATCTTCCTCCAACTCCAGAACGCCGCCTACGGCCGGTACCTCTCGTTCTCGCCCTTAGGGGCGCAGACCGGCCACCGCGGCCGCCGCGCCATCCAGGGCGACCGCCACGAGCCGCCCAACGACGTGCTGAACAACGTCCAGGGCTACCTGTGGAGGTGGAGTGTCGAGAGGGTGGCCCCCAACCAGGACTACGTCCGCCTGCGCTTCGGCAACCGCGACCTCCGGGCCAACGGCAGGCTCCGCAGGTGGAACACCTTCGTCACTGTCGCCCGCAACCGACGCCGCAGGCTCACCACCATGATGCAGTGGACGGTCCACGTCGTCCCAGCGAGCCCGGTACCGCTACCCCTTCTAGAAGCACCACCTCAGCCTCAGGTGCGTGGCTTCGCCATTCCCTTGCATTGCATTGGAATGGAACTCACCTCGGCTAGCTTTACTTGGAACACCACAATCATGGATCGCGGTTTTGCTTCTCGCTTGCCTTCCCAAAAAAATCGGATTATTGCATCGGAATCTTTGCATTTGTCCTTGCCTAATTCTGAAACTGTTCATTTCTTCCGATACAAAACTACTGAACCTGTTAATTCTTCCTGACAGGTTTTAATTCTGTATAGCCCGCGCGCGAAACACTTTTTATGGTTTTTCGTGTTATGTTCTTGTGCCTCTGCATCTGGTTCGCTTTAGGGAGCTGTTCCTGAGCACATTAATCCACAAATTATTGTGAATTGTAGATTGTGGTCCCTGCCCTTTTCGAATTTATCTGTCATTCGTTACTTCTGAGTCGAATAATATGGTATGGAGAAAGCCCTCGTTGAGGCACCATTGGAGCACTTTGTTACGATGTGCACTGGAATGATTTGCGCTATTTGGTCTTGCTCGTTTCATACCGGATCGATCGTAATGGTTTTTTCTGATTTCTATGAGAAATTCTGAAAGAATTTGGTCTCTGAACATTCCGTTGTCAGTACAATGTGTATTCAGACATGTTCATTAAGTTACCGCTGTTGTTCGAATTCAGTTACCGCTGTTCATTCAGTTACTGCAACATATTCAGGGAGGCCGCCGTGGCCTGTTGTTCTGGCGGCGCACCGGGAGCGGCCCCGGGGTGCATCAGCATCCGGCGCGGACGATCCGGCACGTGCGGGCGAACGATGAAGGGGAGTTCAACCAGGACCATCGCTACTGGCCCGCGTTGGCTTCCTACGACCACTCTGTGTTCAACCTGAGGACCCAGCTGGGGCAACTTCAGCAGGACTGGAACGGGGACATGCTCGGCTTCACGTTGTGCATGCGGCCCGGCTCGCATGGGAGGCTAATGCCGCTGGTCACGGACCTACCTCGCAGCTTAGATCCCATGTACATCGTCGTCCTCAGGACCGGATCACCAGGTGACTACTCTGCAAATTTCTCAGCAGTCTGGGCAGCACTTGTTATCTGCTCTAACAGTTTCAGCATTTGAGATGTTTAAAGTTTTCAGTGTGCAATAAAGGCTGTGTGCAAAGAAATCATTAAAAAAAATCAGCATGATAGATTTTGAGTAGAGCATAGTGTCATACTGACAACAGGAAATGTAACTTGCCTGCCGCTTTTCCATAGCCTGTTGTTCAGTGAAATCCTGTAGTTCAAATTTTGAATAGTTGCTGTCTGTATTATCCTCTTCTTGGCTTGTTTTGGGTTTTACATTTTATAGTCAACTTGTGCTTGAGGTGTAATGGTTTACTTCGTTTGGTTAGGACTAATCTAAACATGCTGTAGATAGCAGAAGCAGTTGAATGGAAATAGCTTCATTCTCATGTCTGTAGTGTTCACAGTGCCACATAGGATTTAGCAGTCCTTTGACAGATTCTTAACTTGGTCTAAATTTTCCGATTGCATTTCTTACCATGGTGGTCAGTTCAGAAATTCAGTTGTTCCCATAATCTGATCTCCAGCTCAGACATTTCAATTGTTGTGCTTGCTAGTCAACAGTGTTAATCTTGGAGCTGGCTGTCTGCTCTTATCCATTTTTGTCCACTATTGCATAGTTCTCACTGCTGTAATATCCATGATATGATGCCTAATTATCTCATTGATTTCCTTGTTCTCTTGTGAATTCAGGTGCTGCGGCATTAGTATATCCCCAGATAGATGCACCAGCACAGTAGAGGAGTACGAGAGCGGAACTTCCGACAACATCGAAATTCATCTCTTCGGGAACCAAAAGCATTTAAGATACTGTGACATGAGAGTTGGCTTACAGTTTGTGAAAATTCAGCAGCTCTTCTGTAATGGTGGTTAGATCTGATGCACTCTACTGACCGGAAGCACTTTGAAATAACCTTTCAGTTTCAGAACATGAAACTGCTGAAAGTGTTAATGTGGAAGTAATGGTGAACGGTTCTGCAAAGTAACATTGGCTGTAGTTACCATCTTCATCTCTGTTGGGTGATGAACTGATGGCAATAATAGATCTGGATCATTTTTCCTGTACCTTGATCCTGACACATCAAAATGTAGAATACATGTTAATTGAGTTTAGCTTTTAACTGAAAATCTTGGTTGCATCATTTGTGTGTTGATAAAGCTAACATGACGTCCTTCTTGTCGTTTCTTGATATCCAGTGCGCACCTTTGAAACAATCCTTCCTCCAACTCTACTCCTGAACCTCCGTGTTTTTTTGAAAGAAACTGAACCTCCCTGTTTCAAGTCGGGCCTTTTTGGTTCTGTTGCCAAATTGCTTGCTGCCTCTATTTGCTTTTCCAAAACATGGTGAATGTCCATGCTCTGCAATGGCATCTTAATTCCTCGAATGCAATGTTTATGTTTCTCGTCCCAGGATCGTTAACGTTTTTCTCATCCCCTAATGAGATCACACAAAACTGCACATGTTGTGTACTCGCTTTGTATAGCCCACATAAATATAATGTACAGATTCAGTCTTAGTATTTTTTTTCCAAATATCTCTCTGTCATGAAGAATAATTATCACACTATCGTCGAATTCTTATTGTCCTTTAAGTTCTCTTCAATGGTCCAGTTTTAAATTCCATACCTTATATAGTTTCTGTTGCAACTTCCCCTCCACTCCATACTGACCATGAAGAATGAATATTCTCAACTCTTGTTATCATTTAGATTTTAGACAGAATGCATAATAGCATGAAAAAAAGAATAATACACTTCCTTCAAGATTAACAAATATATTTTTACATCATTATTTAAAAAAAAAGAAACAGGGAAGCATGTTCTTATATGACTCTAATATCTTGTCGAGCATGTGTCTATTGCAATTCATAATCTTTTATGCCTCTATATACCCCTTTCTAGTGAGATTGTAATGGCATGAGTCACTTGATCTTAAATTACAGCTTTTTGTTGAAAGTACGGCAAGAGCTTTGCCGTAATTTTTATTAGACGGAAAAATAAAAAGCACAAGAACGGTGGCACTATCCAATCCTCCAAAAGGGACTATATATCTAAAAAATAATAAGGGGATTGCTAGCACCGGGATGTCCGGACGGACGCCTGCATCCAGACGCCGGTGCGAGCACCCCGTTTCCCGCGTCTGCACCTTGCTATGCCCACGGCACGCGCCACCCACCTGCGGGGACATTCTGTGCCCACTCTGCGGTGCCCCAGCAACTGCAGTAGGGGGCTGCGGCAGGTGGTCCCATTGCAACATGTGAAACACCAGATTTATTTTTGCAACATCCAGATGAAACACTTGCAACTTACATCCAAAGCAATTGAAACACTTGCAACATACATCTGAAACACTTGCAAAACACCCGAAAACACTTGAAAGCCATTGCAAATGCATGCAACATCCAGATCTACTTTTGCAACATACAGATAAAACACTTGTAACATACTTATGAAACACTTGAAACATACAATTGCAACATGCATGTTATGCAATATCCAGATATACTTCTGCAACATCCAGATAAAACACTTGAAACATACGTCTGAAACAATTGAAACACTAGAAACATATACTTGCAATATGCGTATATAGCCATTGCAATATAAACAATATCGAGCCAAAACACTTGAAAACATATTTCTAAAACACCTGAAAACACTTGGAAACACGGCGTCGTCAGTGACCATGGCTTACCTGGTGGAGAACTACGCTAGCCAGCAAAGGGCGCTCGAGTGCAGTGGAGAGGGAGGATGGCGGCCGGCAAGCAGCTGGGTGCGGTGAAGAATGTTGCGCTGGAGCAGTCGCCGTGGACCACTGTTCGCCTAAACGGCCGTTTAGTCCGTTTAAACACCATTTAAACAGTAAATAGAAGTCAGTCATGTTGTTTAGGCCTTAAACGGTGAATTAAACGGTTGGGCCGTTTAAACCCGTTTAAACCGTTCAATCCCGTCTAAACGGTCTAAACAAAATCAGATTAAACGTGATTAAATGAGCTAAACTACCATTTAATCCATAACTAAGTGAATTAAAGGACTACGTCTATCACAATCAACATGAAACTAATTAACATTATAGTTATATGAAGTGTTGTGGGATTTAGATTTCTTCTAACAAGATTATTTGGTAGAATATTTGATTTTTATATGTGTAAATATGTATGGGTTCTAGCAAATTTTATTTTTATCTATATAAATATGTATATTTTATTGTTATTGTACAAAACCGTTTAGGCCGTTTAACTCCGTTTAAACACCGTTTAAACGGTCTAAACGCTAAACGAAGGGTGACTGACTGTTTACCGTTTAGCGTTTTGGAAAACATTGTCGTGGACCATGCTGCGTCAACTCGAAGAACTTGGCGGCGAGTGGCGGTGGGGAGATAGGAAGGCTGGCGACGACGCTCGGGCGCGATGCAGCATATTGTCGCGTTTCGGCCGCCAGTAGCGTGGCCGCGGTGGAGCACGCTGCGGCGGCGCAGGCACGGCGGCGATTTGAGAGTGGGTTCGAGAATGGATGCGGGTGTAGCAGCGATTCGAGAGGAAAATGACGGAGATTTTTTTATTTTAAGCAACGTGAGATGGGTGGGTCCACGCGTATAGCAGTGTTGGTCCATTCAGACAGGTACCAACACGCGTCGGAAACGAACGCCCTGCCCAGTGCCCACAATATTTCGGTTCCAAATTCCAACTGAGTTCGCAGCGGCCGTCGCCAGCTGGACTGAATTCGTTGGAGCGCTGGCTAGCGGCCTCGTATCCGGGCCCAGCAATGAACCCACATGTCAGTGGGATGGAGGCCGAGCGCAACCGCCCCCACCCTCGTGAGTCCAGAACCAGAAGCCGTCGTCACCTTGAAATACCCCGCCTCCGCCGCCTTGGCGGTGGTGCCCAAACGCAACCGTCCTGCCAACGAACACCTGCTCTGCTCTCGCCGCTCCCTCCCCTTCTGAATCCCCTCCTCGCAACAGCCCGGCGATCCAACACCACCACCAGGCGATGGACCTCTTCCCCGACGGGGGCTTCGTGCGGCTGCAGAGCCGCGGGAACCGCAACAAGTACGTCCACGC
Organism: Saccharum spontaneum; assembly: GCA_022457205.1. Lineage (NCBI taxonomy): Eukaryota > Viridiplantae > Streptophyta > Magnoliopsida > Poales > Poaceae > Saccharum > Saccharum spontaneum. The sequence continues at coordinate 8,959,195 of CM039606.1, read as the reverse complement.
CGACGGGGATTGGTTTGGGGTCTCCCTGCGCCCGCTCGGCACCGTCACACCCCTAGAGGCGGTGTGGCGGGTGGAGCACTTGCCCGTGAACCAGGAGGCCATCTTCCTCCTCCTCCAGAACGCCGCCTACGGCCGCTACCTCTCGTTCTCGCCCTTCAGGGCGCAGCCCGGCCACCGCGGCCGCCGCGCCGTCCAGGCCGACCGCAACGAGCCGCCCAACCACGTGCTGAACGCCTACCTGTGGTGGTGGAGGGCCGAGAGGGTGGACCCCAACCAGGACTACGTCCGCCTGCGCTACGCCGACTCCCACTTCCTCCTCCGCGCCAACGGCAGGCACCTCACCTGGAACACCGGCGTCACCGTCGCCCGCAACCGACGCCGCAGGCTCACCACCATGATGCAGTGGACGGTCCACCTCGTCCCAGCGAGCCCGGTACCGCTGCCCCTTCCAGTTGCACCACCTCAGCCTCTGCAGGTGCGTGGCTTCGCCATCCTTTCTCCTTCCCTTGCATTGCATTGGAATGGAACTCACCTCTGGCCTCGGCTAGCAGCTAGCTTTACTTGGAACACCACAATCAGGGTCATGGATGCGTCGGTTTTGATTCGGAATCTTTGCGTTTGTCCTTGGCTCCTGGCCTAATTCTGAAACTGTTCATTTCTTCCGATACAAGAATACTGAACCTGTTAATTCTTCCTGACAGGTTTTAATTCTGTATAGCCCGCGTGCGAAACACTTTTTATGGTTTCTCGTTTACGTTCTGCTCCAATCCTGAGCACATTAATCCACAAATTATTGTGTATTGTAGATTGTGGTCCCTGCGCTTTACGAATTTATCTGTCGATCATTATTTCTGAGTCGAATCATGGTATGTAGAAAGCCCTAGTTGAGGACACCATTGGAGCACTTTGTTTCGAGGTGCACTTGAATGATTTGCGCTATTTGGTCTTGCTCGTTTCATACCAGATTGATCTCAACGGTTTTTTTTTCTGAATTCTGTAAGAAATTCTGAAAGAATTTGGTCTCTGTGCAATGTGTGTTCAGAGTTTCAGACATGTTTTCCACTTAGTGCAACACGTGCAAAGCGCGTTTTCGAAAAAAAAAAGTTTCAGACATGTTCTTTTCCTAAACAAGTGTTCCACTGCAACAGATTCAGGGAGGCCACCGTGGCCTGTCGTTCCGGCGGCGCACCGGGAACCGCGGCCCCGGGGTGTATCAGCATCCAGCGCGGACGATTGGGCACGTGCGGGCGAACGATGAAGGGGAGTTCAACCAGGACCATCGCTACTGGCCCGCGTTCGCTTCCTACGACCACTCTGTGATCAACCTGAGGGCCCAGCTGGGGCAACTTCAGGGTGACTGGAACGGGGACATGCTCGGCTTCACGTTGTGCATACGGCCCGGCTCGCATGGGAGGCTAATGCCGCTGGTCACGGACCTGCCTCGCAGCTTAGATCCCATGTACATCGTCGTCTTCAGAACCGGATCACCAGGTGACTCCTCTGCAAATTTCTCAGCAGTCTGGGCAGCACTTGTTGTCTGATCTAACAGTTTCAGCATTTGAGATGTTTAAAGTTTTCAGTCTGCAATAACGGCAGTGTGACTTGCATTTGTTATGCAAAGAGATCAGTAAAATAAAATATCTGCATGATAGATTTTGAGTAGGGCGTAGTGTCATACTGACAACAGGAAATGTAACTCGCCTGCTGTTTTTCAGAAATCCTGTAGTTTAATTTCGAACAGTTGTTGTCTGTAGTATCCTCCTCTTGGCTTTTTTTGGGCTTTTGCATTTTATAGTCAACTTGTGCTTGAGGTGTAATGGTTTACTTGGTTCGGTTAGGACTGATCTATACATGCTGTAGATAGCAGAAGCAGTTAAATGGAAATAGCCTCATTCTCATGTCTGTAGTTTTCTAGTGCCACATAGGATTTAGTAGTCCTTTGACAGATTCTTAACTTGGTCCAAATTGTCCGATTGCATTACTTACCATGGTGGTCAGTTCAGAAATTCAGTTGTTCCCACAATCTGATCTCCAATTCAGATAATTCAGTTGTTCTCCTTGCTAGCCAACAGTGTTAACCTTGGAGCTGACTGTCTACTCTTATCTATTTTTGTCCGCTATTGCTTAGTTCTCACTGCTGTAATATCCATGCCTAATTATCTCATTGAGTTCCTTGTTCTCTTGTGAATTCAGGTGTTGCCGCATTAGTGTATCCCCAGATAGATGCACCAGCACAGTAGAGGAGTACGAGAGCGGAACTTCTGACGACGTTGAAATTCATCTCTTCAGGAACCAAAAGCATTTAAGCATTGCTGCCCCTGATACTGTGACATGAGAATTGGTTTATAGTTTGTGAAAATTCAGCAGCTCTTCTATAATGGTGGTTAGATCTGATGTATTCTACTGACCGGAAGCGTTTTACCTTTCAGTTTCAGAACATAAAACTGCTGGAGGTGTTATGTGGAAGTAATGGTGAACGGTTCTGCAAAGTAACATTGGTTGTAGTTACCATCTTCATCTCTGTTGGGTGGTGAACTGATGGCAAGAATAGATCTGGCTCATTTTTCCTGTACCTTGATCCTGACACATCAAAATGTAGAATACATGTTAATTGAGTTTAGCTTTTAGTCATGGACTGAAAATCTTGGTTGCATCATCTTTGTGTTGATAAAGCTAACATGACATCCTTGTCGCCATTTCTTGATATTTTCAGCTAATGAGTGAAAGTTTAGGTTGTAGAACGGTCAGTCCAGTGTGCATCTTTGAAACAACCTTCCTGCAACTCTACTCCTGAACCTCCCTGTTTTTTTTTGGGGAACAAACTGAACCTCCCTGTTTCACGTCTGGGTTTTTGGTTCTGTTGCCAAATTTCTGTCTGGGTTTTGACCTCCTGCCTCTATTGTTTTTTTTCAAAACATGGTGAGTGTCCTTGGTTTGCAACGGGATCTTAATTCCTAGAATGCAATGTTTATGTTTCTCATCCCAGGATCGTTAACGTTTTTCTCATCCCAAAATCAGACACACAACTCCACATGTTGTGTACTCGCTTTGTATAGCACATATAATGTACAGATTCAGTCTAAATATTTTTTTTTCAAATATATCTCTGTCATGAAGAACAATTATCCCACTGTCGTCGAATTCTTATTGTCCTTTCAATTTTCTTCAATGGACCAGTTTTAAATTCCATGGCTTATATAATTTCTGTTGCAATTCTACCTCCACTTTATACAGACCTTGAAGAATAAAAAATCTCAACTCTTTTAATCATCCAGATTTTAGACACAATGCATAATAACATGAAAAAAAGAATAATACACTTCCTTCAGAACAAATATATTTTCAGATCATGTTTAAAAAATAAAAAAGAACATGCAAACATGTCCTGATATGAATATGTTATTGACTCTAATATCTTGTTGAGCGTGTGTCTATTTGCAATTAATAATCTTTTATGCCTCTATATACCTCTTTCTCTTTTTTTAAAGATCCGGGTAATCGGCTTATCATTAATAGGAGAGAGTTAACAGGAGTTTGAGAAACGCCTTACAAACGTGGGAGGTGCTACCCCCTACGGGAGCTAATTACTCGCAAAAGGATGGGATGCCTTTAAGGGGCTACGAACTTTTCCCTCCACCACGGACCAAATGGAGCATCGATAATACTAGCACACAGGCGTCAGTCTAGGCGTGGACGGTTCTGTCCGGACGGCTCGTTTCTACGTCTGCCCAACAATCCGGCCCAACAGGCCTACTCCGCTCCACCTTTAGTACGACGTGGTTTCTCCAAAAACTAAAAAACATAGCAACATTTTCTTTCCCCACTACAGCACGCATGTGACCGCCGCAGGCACATCCATCATGCCGTTCGCCCGCCGCTAGCCTTCTCCAGCCGCAGCCTTCCCGTCTGGACGCCGCACACCCACTCCCCTCGATGCTGTCGTGCGGCCATCCCGTGCCGCTCGCTCCCGCCCGTCGCACTTGCCCATCCCGCGCCGCTCGCTCCCGCCCGTCGCACGCGGCCCACCCGGCTGAGCCAAGTCCGGTGCTGCTAGCGATGGTGGTGTTGGTGGTGCTCGCGCGGCGCCGACTCTGACCCCGACGGCTGGAATCGCCTGGCCCCGGTATCCCCGATGTTGCAAGCGCATGTTTGAAGTGTTTAAAAATATTTTGTAGGTATGTTTCAAGTGTTTCATGCGGATATTACAAAAGTAGATCGAGATGTTGTATATGTTGCAATGATTGTACACGTATGTTGCAATTGTCTGTTCCCAATGTTTCATCTGTTTTTTCAGACGTATATTGCAAGTGTGTTTATCTAAATGTTGCATATGTTTCATACATATGTTGTAAGTGTTTTATTTGGATGTTGCATATGTTTGTAATTGTTTTTCAAGTGTTTTTCACGTGTTTTGGCATGTGTTTCAGACGCGTGTTTTGAATATTTTAGCTGTTTCGTACGTATGCTGCAATTTGTTTCATTTGGATGTTTCAAAAGTAGATCGAAAATATTATGTATGTTGTAATGTGAACCACCCGCTATAGCCGCTTGCTGCAGCTACTAGGGCGGCATGCATGGAGAGGAGCGGCGCAGCAGGCGTGGAGGGATGTGGGAAGAAGGGAAGCGTGGGGGAGTGGCGCGGGCGTCCAGACGCAGGGTCCGTCCAGAACGAACACTGCATGTATGGTACTCCTGGAGTCCCTGAATATTGCCGCATTCCTTTGTTTCCCGATGCACCACCGTGTTAGGATTGCCAAGGTGTGTGCCAACTTGGTGCCCGCTGACGTCAAGTTCAGGAACCAGTCTTCGATATCAGTCGTTTCGGCCCATTGAAACTCCAAACTGCTACCTGAGGAACCGCTAGAGGAAGAATTTGCAACTCGGCGGTGTCCAAGCTTTCCAAATCAACTTTGGGAAATTTGAGATGATGTGGCCGCCGAACTGGATGTCGTAGGCAGACTTCGCCGAGTATTCTCCTGAACTTTGTAGGATCCAAGTTATTTGATCATCCTGTGCAGTATTCAGGTTTAGATGCACAGACTGTAACAGGTTCCACAAACTGAAATACTCTCCAAGCAGGTCGTTGTTCAGGCCATAGGCGATATCTCTAATCCATTTTCCGTCGAGGAGGCTTCACTGACACGAGCGATATCCTTCTACTACTGTGGTTGTACAAGAGCGGGAACAGAGCTAAAGGTGCTTGACCGTGAATCCAGCTGGAGTTCTAGAAGGACGGCCTGCAACCGTTATGAACTGTAACTCATGTGTAAAGAGGGAGGTCCATGACTAAAAGCTAAACTCAATTAACATGTATTCAACATTTTGATGTGTCAAGATCAAGGTACTGGAAAAATGAGCCAGATCTATTCTTGCCATCAGTTCATCACCCAACAAAGATGAAGATGGTAACTACAACCAATGTTACTTTGCAGAACCGTTCACCATTACTTCCGCATAACACTTTCAGCAGTTTTATGTTCTCAAACTGAAAGGTTATCTCAGAACGCTTCCGGTCAGTAGACCGCATCAAATCTATCCACCATTACAGAGGAGTACCAGAATTTTTAGAAACTATGGGACAATTCTCATGTCACAGTATCAGGGGCAGCAATGCTTAAATGCTTTTGGTTCTCGAAGCGATGAATTTAGACGTTGTCCGAAGTTCCGCTTTCGTACTCCTCTACAGTACAGGATACACTAATGCCGCAGCAGCTGAATTTGCAAGAGAACAAGAAAATCAATTAGATAACTAGGCATCATATCATGGGTATTACAGCAGTGAGAAGTAATCAATAGTGGACAAAAATAGATAAGAGTACACAGACAGCTCCAAGATAAACACTATTGGCTAACAAGCAGAACAAATGAACTATCTGAACTGGAGGAACAACTGAATTTCTGAACTGACCACACCATGGTAAGAAATGCAGTCGGACAATTTGGACCAAGTTAAGAATCTAAGGAGTATAAAATCCTATGTGGCACTATGGACAGTACAGACCTGAGAGTGAGGTTTTTTCCATTCGAATGCTCCTGCAATCTACAGCATGTTTTAGATTAGTCCTAAACAAACGAAGTAAACCGTTTCTACAGGCAACAACTATTCAAGATTAAACTATATAATCTCTCTAAACATGAGGGCTATGGTAAACAGCAAGCAAGTTACATTTCCTGTTGTCAGTATGACACTATGCTCTACTCAAAATCTATAATGCATATATCCTTTTACTGATCTCTTTGCATAACAAATTCAGAACTACATACAGAACTGAACTGAGCTTGAAAACTTTAAACATCTCAAAATGCTGAAACTGTGAGAGCACAGCAGGTAACAAGTGCTCCACAGAACGCTGAGAAAGTTCCAGAGTAGTCACCTGGTGATCCGGTCCTGAAGACGACGATGTACATGGGTTCTAAGCTGCGAGGCAGGTCGGTGACCAGCGGCATTAGCCGACCATGCGAGCCGGGCCGCATGCACAACGTGAAGCCGAACATTTCCCCGTTCCAGTCACCCTGAAGTTGCCCCAGCTGGATCCTCAGGTTGAACACGGAGTGGTCGTAGATATCGAATGAGGGCCAGTTGTGATGGTTCTGGTCGAAGTTCCCTTCATCGCTCGCCCGCACGTGCCGGATCTCCCTCGGCGGAAGCTGATAAACCCCGGGCCCGCGCCCGGTGCGCCGCCAGAACAACAGGCCTCGGCGGCCGCCTCCCGGAATCTGTTGCAATGGAACACTTGTTGTGTTTAGGAAAAGAAATCAAACAGCATTAGGGTAAATTCAGAGACTGAATTCTTTCGGTACAACAGCGGCTGAATAAGCATGTCTGAATACACATTGTACTGACAACAGAATATTCAGAGACCAAATTCTTTCGGTACGATCAGAAATCAGAAAAAAAAAAACGATTGAGATCGATCTGGTACCAAATGAGCAAGATCAAATAGCGCAAATCATTTAAGTACACATTGTAACAAAGAACTCCAATTGTGACCTGAACTAGGATTCCCTGCGTACTATGATTCGACGCAGTTTTAACGAATGACAGATAAATTCGTGAAGAGAAGTGACCGCAATCTAGAATAGACAGTAATTTGTGGAGTAATGTTCTCAGGAACTGCTCCCTAAAGCGAACCAGATCCAGAGTCACAAGAAGGTTTCGCGGGCTACAGGATTAAAACTTGTCAGGAAGAATTAACAGGAAGAAATGAACAACAGTTTCAGACTTAGGCAAGGACAAACGCAAAGATTGCGATGCAATAATCAGATTTTTTGGGAAGGCGAGCCAGAATCAAAACCGACGCATCCATGATTGGAGTTCCATGTAAAGCTAGCCGATCGAGGAGAGTTGCATTCCAATGCAATGCAAGGGAAGGAGAAAGGATGGCGAAGCGGCCACGCACCTGATGCTGAGGTGCAGCTGGAAGGGGCATCGGTACCGGGGTTGCCGCGACGAGGTGGACCGTCCACTGCATCATGGTGGTGAGCCTGTGGCCTCGGTTGACGTCGACGGTGACGCCAGTGTTCCACCTGCGGAGCCTGCCGTTGGCGCGGAGGTCGCGGTCGAAGTGGCGCAGGCGGACGTAGTCCTGGAGGGGGTGCACCCTCTCGACCCTCCACCTCCACAAGTAGATGTTCACCATGTTGGGCTCGTCGAGGTCGCACTGGACGGCCTTGAGGCCGCGGTGGCCGGGCGGCGCCTGCTCGGCCGACAGCGAGAGGTAGCGGCCGTAGGCGGCGCCCTGGAGGCGGAGGAAGGTGGTCCCCTGGTGGACCCAGTGCTCCACCCGCCACACCGCTTCCAGTTCCAGGGATGGGGCGGAGCCACGCGAGCGCAGGGAGACCGCCTCCCAGTCCCCGTCGGCGTGGACGTACTTGCGGTTCGCGCGGCTCCGCAGCCGCACGAAGGCCCCGTCGGGGAAGAGATCCATCGCCTGGTGGTGGTGGGGCTGCGACGGCAGGGCAGATGACCGCCGGGCTGTTGCGAGGAGGGGATTCGGAAGGGAAGGGAAGGGAGCGGCGAGAGCAGAGCAGGTGTTCGTTGGGTGGACGGTTACGTTTGGGCGCCACGCCAAGGCGGCGGCGGAGCCGGGGTATTTCAAGGCCCCGGGAGCGGCGTATGTCGGTTGCGCACTTGCGCTCGTGTCTGCTTCCACAGTGACATGTGGGGCCATTTCTGGGCCCAGACCAACTGGCGAACTCGCCTCGCCTGCTGCTGCCACTCAGGTGTGTTAGTGTTTGTTTAGTTCTTCATTTCACCCAAAAAATTTTAGATTTTAACTTATTATTTTTGCAGAATGAAACTAAGGCTGTATTTAGTTTCCCATGAAATGCAAAATGCAAAATGTCAACTACTTTGGAATGATGAAATGCAAAATGCCAAAATTTTTATGGGTGTGTTTAGTTCCACCCAAAATATCAAATTTTTCATGGAGTGGGTGATGACTTTTTGGCTTTTTGACTTTTTTTTTTGGCCTCTTGAGGCCAAAATCCAAAATGGAGAATGGATACCTTTTTCCCAAAAATTTTGCATGGTGTTTAGTTCCATTTTGCAAAATGATGGATCAAAATCCAAAAATTTTTTTGGGTGAAACGGGGAACTAAACACACCCTAAATACACTCATGAAAATTTTGGCATTTTACATTTCATTATTCCAAAATAGTTGGCATTTTGCATTTCATGGACAACTAAACCGAGGCAGTTAAAAATAACCGTCTCCTAAAATCCATTAACCGAGGCTGGCATTATAATGCAACCGGCTCGATAAATCATTAACCGAGGCGGTTATTTTATATAGCCCACCTCCTAAAATCTGGCCCAGCCCATTACTATTTTAAAGCCCATAACACCCCTACTCCTGGGCTTATATATAAATAAAGAGCTACGGTTTTCACTCCTCATCCTCTCAGTCCCTCTCCCAACCGGCAGCCGCCTCCTCGGCTCCTCCCTCGCGCCCACTCCCCTCCCACCCCCTGGGCTCCCTTAGATCCCGGCGCCCCTCCCACTCCTGCAACCCTCTCTCTCTCTCTCACTCCCTCTCCCTCTGTCTCCGGTGGCGTTCTCATGGGGCAGAGGCAGTTGCCGGCGCACGGAGCCGTGGCGGTGGCTGCGCGGCCTCGTGTGGGTGCGGGCTTGCGAGGGCGGTGGGGTGCAGGTCTTCCTCCTCCTCCTCCTCGGCGCTGACGGCAGCGTGGGTCTCCCTCCTCCCTCCTCGGCGTGGATGGCGCGGGTCTCCCTCCTCCCTCCTCGGCGCGGACGGCATCGTAGGTCTCCCTCCTCGGCGCGGACGGCGGCACGGGTCTCCCTCCTCCCTCCTAGATGCGGCGCGGGTCCCTGGAGGTGGATCCGGCCTCCTCAGTGGCGGATCCGTCCTCTACGGCGGCGCGGAGCAGGTGAGCTCGCCGGTGGGCTCCGAAACGGCTCACCGACGGGCTTTGGGCTTTTTTTAATCCATTAACGGAGGCAGGCTTGGAGGCGGTTGGCTTGCCCGCCTCCGAAAATGAGAAACAACCGCCTCCGTTAAGTTTATTGTAGTAGTGGAAGTCCTAGGTACTTAACTTGCTCAGGCTTAGCTTGCTAACACCTGAGATACAGATGCTTGAATAGTCTTCTTCATGGAGGGCCAATAAAAAAAAAGAAATTTGATCCTCTTATAAGTGACTGGAAACCTAGAATAACGCCCCAACACACTAGAATGCAATGCTGCCAGGACTTTGTCCTCAAGAGTGGCATTGTTACCCAACCACATCCTATTTTTGAAGTGTAGGAGACCATCATGTCAAGAGTAATGGGGAAATAATTGACCCACAACTAAGGCAGTAGTATGTTTCTGAGAGTAAGACCACTAAATAGCACACCTGATTTTAAGGACTAGATCGACTGCAAATCACATATATGTCATGATTACTTTATTCATACATGTGACAGAACTAATACTGGTACATCGCAATCTTTATTACAAAATGACATGAGGGTAGACCAAAAAATTACACAGAGTTTTAGAAGAGCAGGGTTTCCATCTTCCACAAGCAGTAGATTAGAGGTACACTAGCCTAGTCTCAACACCGTTTTTAGGAAACTTCATCTTCTAGTCCAAATAATTGATTGTAGTAGCAAGGGGGGCAGAAAAGGGTAAGTACAATGAATTGTATTTCGCAAATACAAAAAAGTGTGACATAAGGCTAAACTAGGAAATTCTTACTTAAGTTTACCCAAGCAGTGAATTAGCCTTCCAGTTTCAGACCTCACGAATGGGTGAAAGGTATAACTCCATCCATTCCAAATTATAAGACGTTTTGACTTTTCTAAATTTATAGCTTTTACTATGTATATAGATATATTGTGTCATAATAAAAAAATTTAAGTGCTTGGGCTAGTTGGCCGGGCTCGGAATGCCGTCGCAATCGCAATGGATCCTTCCCAAATCCCAACTGAGTTCACAGCACGCAGCAGACGAGGCCGTATCGCCAGCTGGACAGGATTCATTGGAGCGCTAGCTGGCCGCCTCGCCTCTGCGCCCAGCAAATGGGCCCGCATGTCAGTGGAAGGAGGCCGAGCGCAACCGCCCCGCACGCTCACGTTGCGAGTCCAGAACCAGAAGCCATGGCCTTGAAATACCCCGCCTCCGCCGCCTCGGCGTGGTGCCCAAACGCAACCGTCCTGCTCTGCCAACGAACACCTGCTCTGCTCTCGCCGCTCCCTCCCATTCCGAATCCCCTCCTCGCAACAGCCCGGCGGTCATCTGCCCCACCACCACCACCACCAGGCGATGGATCTCTTCCCCGACGGGGCCTTCGTGCGGCTGGAGAGCCGCGTGACAGGCAAGTACGTCCACGCCGACGGGGACTGGGAGAGGGTCTCCCTGCGCCCGAACGGCCCCGTCCCATCCCTGAACGCAGTGTGGCGGGTGGAGCACTGGGTCTCGCCGGACCAGGGGAACACCTTGGTCCTCCTCCAGAACGCCGCCTACGGCCGCTACCTCTCGTTCTCGATACGGAAGGCGAAGACCGGCCACCGTGGCTGCCGCACCACCCAGCTCGACCGCACCGAGCCCCACGCGCTGAACGCCTACCCGTGGATGTGGACGGTCGAGAGGCTGAACCCCCCCGACCAGGACTACGTCAGCCTGCGCTACTTCACCTGCTACCTCCGCGCCAACGGCAAGTACCTCCCCTGGAACATCCGCGTCACCGCCGACGTCGATCCAGATGCCCCTAGGGTCACCACCATGATGCACTGGACGGTCCACCAAGTCGCAGCGAGCCCGGTACCGCAACCCCTTCCGGTTACACTTGAGTATCAGGTGCGTGGCTTCGCCATCCTTTCTCCTTCCTTGCGTTGCGTTGGATTGCAACTCTCCTCGATCGGCTAGCCCGCTTTGCTCGGAACACCAACCACGGATGCGTTGGTTTTGATTTTCGCCTTCCCAAAAGTCTGATTACTGCATCGAAATCTTTGCGTTTATCCTAGCCTAAGTCTGAAACTGTTCGTTTATTCCGATACAAGACTACTGAACCTGTTAATTCTTGCTGACAAGTTTTAAATCTGATGCCCAGGAAACAGTTTTTATGGTTTCTCGTGTTAGGTTCTTGTGCCTCTGCATCTGGTTCGCTTTTGATTGTGGTCCCTGCGCTTTACGAATTTATCTGTCATCCGTTATTTCTGAATCGAGTCATGGTATGGACTCCATCGGAGCACTTTGTTACGATGTGTACTCGAATGATTTGCGCTATTTTGGTGTTCGCCTTCCCGTTCCCTACCACTTATCCACAAAGTATTGTCTATTCCAGTACCCCCTTCGCTTTACGAATTTATCTATCATTCGTTAAATCTGCGTCGAATCATGGTATGCGGAAAGCCCTTGTTACGATGTATACTTGAAAGACTCGCGCTATTTGGTCTTCCTCATTTTATACCGGATCGATCGCGATGGTTTTTGTTTTACTGATTTCTGTGAGATTCCGAAAGAATTTGGTCTCTGAACATTCCGTTGTGAGTAAAATGTATATTCAGACATGTTCATTCAGTTACCGCTATTGTCCAGCCGTTTGATTTCTTTAATTCTTTTCCTAATTAAACACAGGGAGGCGACAGTGGCCTGTTGGTTCCGCAACCGCCGCGGATGATCTGGCACGTGCGGGCGAACGATGAAGGGGAGTTCGACCAGAACCATCACAACTGGCCCTCATTCGCTTTCTACGGCAGCTCCGTGATCGACCTGAAGAACGAGCTGCGGCTCCTTCAGGACTGGAACGAGGACATGGCCGCCTACACGCTGTGCATGCGGCCCGGCTCGCATGGGCGGCTAATGCCGCTGGTCACCGACGACCTGCCTAGCAGCACAGATTCCATGAACATCGTCGTCTTCAGGACTGGATCACCAGGTGACTACTCTGCAGCACTTGTTATCTGCTGTGCTCTTACAGTGTTTCAGCATATGGGATGACTTGCACACTAAGCATTTGTTGTAGCTCAAGTTTGGTTCTGTAGTTCTGAATTTGTTATGCAAAGAGATCAGTGAAAAAATATCTGCATGATAGATTTTGAGTAGAGCATAGTATCATACTGACAACAGGAATTGCAACTTGCCTGTTGTTTTCCACAGCCCTAATGTTCAGAGAAACTCTGTCGTTTAATTTTAATAGTTGTGGTCTGTAGTATCCTCTTCATGGCCTTTTGGGGTTCTATATTTTAGTCAATTTGTGATTGAGGTAATGGTTTGCTTCGTTTGGTTAGGATTAATCTAAAACATGCTGTACATAGAAGAAGCACTCGAATGGAAATATCATCATTCTAAGATCTGTAGTGTTCATAGTGCTGCATAGGATTTAGCAGTCCATTGACAGATTCTTAACTTGGTCCAAATTGTCCGATTGCATTTCTAAACCATGGTGGTCAGTTTACAAATTCAGCTGTTCCCATAATCTGATCTCCAGTTCAGATAATTCAGTTTTTCTGCTTGTCCCATATTCTTGGAGCTTACTGTCTTCTCTTATCTATTTTTGTCCACTGTTGTTTAGTTCTCACTGTTGTAATACCCATGATATTATGCCTGATTATCGCATTGATTTTCTTGTTCTCTTGTGAATTCAGCTGCTGCGGCATTGGTGTATCCGGCACCACCACCACCACCGGCGGATGCTGCTGCAGCATGAGTACGAGAGCGGAACTTCTGACAACGTTGAAATTCATCTCTTCGGCAACCAAAAGCATTTAAGCACTGCTGCCCCTGATACTGTGACATGAGAATTGTCCCATAGTTCTGAAAATTCTGCAACTCTTCTGTAATGGTGGATAGATTTGATGCGGTCTACTGACCGGAAGCGTTCTGAGATAACCTTTCAGTTTGAGAACATAAACTGCTGAAAGCGTTATGCGGAAGTAATGGTGAATGGTTCTGCAAAGTAACATTGGTTGTAGTTACCATCATCATCTCTGTTAGGGTGATGGACTGATGGCAAGAATAGATGTGGCTGATTTTACCCGTACCTTGATCCTGACACGTCAAAACAATAGAATACATGTTAATTGAGTTCAGCTTTTAGTCATGGACTGAAAATCGTGGTTGCATCATTTGTGTGCTGATACAGGACATTCTTCTCTTTGTTTCTTGATATTTTCAGCAAATGGGTGAAAGTTTAGGTTGTAGAACGGTCAGTCCAGTGTGTATCTTTGAAACAATCCTTCCTGCAACTCTACTCCTGAACCTCCCTGGTTTTTTTGAAACAAACTGAACTTCCCTGTTTCAAGTTGGGGTTTCTTGGTTCTGATGCCAAATTTCTGTCAGGCTTGTGACCTTCTGCCTCTATTTTTTTTTTCAAAACTTGGTGAGTGTCCATCGTCTGCAATGGGATCTTAATTCCTAGAATGTAATGTTTATATTTCTCATCCCAGGATAGTTAACATTTTGCTCATCCCCTAATCAGATCACACACAACTTCACATGTACAGATTCAGTCCTAATTTTTTCCCCCAAATATATCTCTGTCATGAAGAATAATTATCCCAGTATTGTCCAATTCTCATTGTCCTTTAAATTCTTTTCATGGTCCAGTTTTAAATTCCATGGCTTATGTTGTCAAGATGGGGTTGGGTTTGGTAATCATGCTATTACTAATCTGAACTTGTAATGTGAACTAGGTTGTTTCTGCCTCCTCTTAATGAAAAACGTGCCTAGGCATTGTAACACCTCAAGTGTTTAGTCCTTAATTGCATTGCATTTGCATAAGCATGACATGCATAATTCATGTTTAGTGTTCCATGTAATGCAATTCATGTGTTGTTTAGGGCTTGCTTGATTGATTTCATAAAGTATTTGTTAGTTGGTGTAACAAAAGGGTAAAGTCATCAATCATGACCTACAACACCTTAGCTATACTTAGAGTAACATTTGGATCAAGGTTCATGTTGACCAAAATTACAAAATTGCCCTCCATGACAAGTTTGACTCCCATTTAACCATAGAAGGTTCTAGTTTGACCAATTAGAAAGTCTAATTTAGAGATCTTGCATGGAAGAGTACCCTTAAGCAAAGTTGTAAAGAAATTCATGGGGAACAAAAGTCTCAATATGACCATCTCATGAAAATGACCATAACATGCTTAAAAGTGGCCCACAAGTCAGCTAGTAGTGTAATTCCAGGACTTAGAATTTTTCTAAGTCTGGAATTGGACTTTACAGTTTCACTGATGCCTACTTTAGAAGCTTGTAGTTTGCAAACCAAGCCAAACTAGCCTTCACTCATATTGACAAATTTGTAGATCACATGTAGCCCTACAACTTTGCCAATATCACCCAAGCCTGGTTCTCAATGGTTCAAGAGATATTGGGCCATGAAAATGACCTGTCAGTCGGCACCTTTGACTGAAACTTGGTTTCAGTTTCTTTGAGCACTACTTTGAGGCCATGTAGTTTCAAATATAGGCCGAACCAGCCTAAACACCAATTGACAAAGTTGTTGACCTCACAAAGCCCTACCAATTTGATGTTATCATCTTCTCCTAACTCGAACCGGTTTAGGAGATATTGAGTGACAAAATTGCTCTGTCAGGCTCGGCTTGACTGAACTGAAACCACGATTCAAACTTCAGTGAACGGAACGTGGCGTCTCGGCAGAAGAACGCCGCCGCGTGTCCTCCACGCGCCGCGCGCGACCTGGCGACGCGGCCAGCTGCCGAGCGCATGAAGAGCGCCCCTGCTGCCGCTCCAACCTCCCCCATTCATTTCCTTCTCCTCCTTCCTTCTCGTTTTCAAAACGCAAAGAACCGAGCCGCCATCCCCTTCTTCTCCGACGAGCCCGAGCGCGAGCCACGCCACACCACCGGCCGTTTGCGCTCGCCATCACCTCCACCTCACCACCCTCCACCCCCTTGACCCACTGAAGCCAGCGATTGAACCCTAGGTGAGCCGCATTGTCTTCTTCTCCGCCTCCGAGGGGTCGCCGGAGCCCGCCATGGGACCTCACCGTGGCCGGGTGTCTCGGGTCCTTCTCCATTCCCCCTTACCAGCAAAATGGAACCCCCACGCCTCGGTGAAGCTCGTACCGAGCTCAAACCGCCCCATCCGTCTTCACCGGCGACGGTGCGCCGCCACCGGAGGTCACCGGCCGCCACGCACGGCGGCAGGCCCTCTCCTCCTCATCCCCGTCCATCCTATGGGTGTCAATCGATGCGCCGGGTGACGGAGATCACGAGGCCGTGCTCGGTTGGCCGCGCGAGCTCTTCGCCGGCGAGCGCGAGCTCACCGGAGCACGCCGGGCGTCGGCTCCCCTGCTCCCGGTCGCTGACCGCGGGGGCCCGCGTGTCAGTGCCACGCGCGGGCGGGAGAGCCGAGCGGGCCGAGCGCGCGCGTGTGGGCCGGATTCTTTCCCGGGCCGGCCCAGTTGTCCGAAATAGAAATGGATTTTATTATTTTGATACTGATTTTTGTAATACTTGGAAAAATAGGAATCTAGGGTTTTAGTGATCCAAAAATCATGAGATAAATTTTGTTAGAATCTACTGGATGTGTAGTATTTTAGAAAAATATAGATCTGGCTTGAGATGTTTAAATTCTGTAAGATTTTATTAGATCCTTTAAATGTGTTTTGGAATGCATGCAAATTTGTTTAATTTATAGCTTGAGCTGTAGAGTTCCATAAATTATGAAATTTGGTGGGTAGGTTACTCTATGCTAGTCCTAGCTATGGTAAAAATTTGGGCATCAGTACTTAAGTAATTTTCAAGTTATAAGGCTATCATTTTATTCTAGGAAATAATTGAAGTAATTTTTATAATTTTTCTACATGTGCAATGTTATTGTAAATTTTTGGAGAATGTCTTGGTACCCTAGAGTGTCTAAGAAAAATATGAAATCTGTTGTTTGATACTTTTCAATGTGATTTATGATTTATGCAAAAATCAGCCTTTTGGGCTTGTGAATTTTGTATAGGGAGTTTCTGTGAATAAAACTTGTTCAAATTTTTACTGTGGTCTATTTAGAGGTCAGAGAGTCCCCTGTAATTTTTGTAGAATTTTAGGAGCAGTTTACCTATATGTTTAAAATTCTACCTAAATAATTAAGTAAATTAAGAAATGGGGCTAAATAAATATTCTAGTTGGTCCCACCTTACTTTCTGGTGTTTTTATACCTAATATGAACTGTTAGTAACATTAGTTTGGTTTTAGGAGACTTTGGGCATATCAACAAATATTCAACCTTTGTAATTTTAGGTTTTCTGGACAGCTGGGAGTATTTCTAAATTTGACCTTTGATAAAACTTGTTATTGGGAAACTTGTAAATACCAAAGTCACAGTAAACTTGATGAACTAGCTTGTGTCAAAATTTGGGAACATTTGGCTTAGTAGTTTGAGAGTTACTGTTGTTTTAAGTGGCAGTTCAGAATCTGCTGCTCTCTGTTTTGAGAGGACAGATTCTGGAACTTGTGAAGTTTGATGTGGAAAACTTAGGAGTTTGGGGTTGAGGTCTGAAAATGAATTGTAGAGTATTTCTTAGGCTTTCCAGATTGTCCTAGATCATATCTTTTGGAATTGTAAATCTTTAGTTATGATAAAAACAAGTAGCTGCTGTCCAGTATGCTCTATTGTGATGCCTTGTTGATATGGTGTGATATCCTAAGACAAGTTACTTTTGTAATTGTTAGGTGTTAGGGCTTTAACTGAAGATGAGCAACTTTATCTTAGGCTAAGTAGATTAGGTGAGTACTCCTCTACCGGAGAGGAAATTTGCACCTACTCTTTTGAAGTGATTTGAATAGAGCGCTAAATTGTTGTAACGCATTTCATCCCGAGCATATTGCATCTTTCTTTATGCATTCATGAGATTTATTATGCACTCATGCAATAGGTGTACCGGAGGGGGTAACTCTCCTCGAGTTCGAGCAGACGATCCCCGAGGAAGTACTGAGCCAACCAGAGGAGCAGACAGAGCCCAGCGGCGAAGGAGACGCCGTTGAAGACCTCCCGGAGTGCCCAGATCACCGGCCTTCCACCTTCCTGAAAGGCAAGCCCCGGTGCATGCTGAACCCATTATTTGATAAAAGATATCTTGAGTACTTTTATTTGTTTACTGCATTATGTAGTAGGAGTTGTATGAAAACAACTGTTGCATTACACCTGTCCTTGTCCAGATATTATGCCCTAATCCTATATTAGGTGTAGGCACGTGTCAATGCTTAGCCCTGCTTAGAACGGTAGAAGTCGGGTGATTTCCGGTCATCCGCGAGAGATAGGACTGGGTCGCGAGTGGCTTATGGCTATCGTGATGGAACCATGCTTTAAAATGAAATTGAGACCGGGCGGGAGTTCGATGGTACAGCTGCAAGACACTTCACGTCTTGGGTGTGGAGCCATGCCCGTCTGAGTCGTTTAAGGACCGATTCGCTGTACGTCCTTGAGTCATGTTGAACGCAGTCTAACACTTAGTTGGCCGGATAAGTCGTTCCGACCGCGAAGTCAAGTAGTATGGTTCAGGCCGGGAATCGAATGGTAGGTTGCTTCTTGGAGGAGAGAAAGGATGTGCTTGGGGACATTGGCGTGAGACCAAGGGGGGGTTAGAGTCCCTAGCACCTGGCAGAGTGTCGCCCTTGGGGTCGCGACATCATTCGGACCCGCGATTCCTGAATGTACGAAAGATGACCTGAGCAGCCCTCGCCAGGCGCGTCTCGGTGAGTGTTAGAAATACCCCTCCAGCTGGATAGGAATTCGATTCGAATCGCCGTCGCTCCCGGTTAGTGAGCACTTGACTTGAGCAGCGGCAACGTAGATCTCATTAATTGAACAGATGGTTAAGTGAATGATACAATGTTGCCACAATTTATACCTGCTATGGAATAATATGAATAATTGTTTGATGATAATCAAGTGCATGTTTAGTACAGGTGCTAAGATAGATGACAGGTAAATGCTAAAAATAACTGCTAGTACAAGTTATAAAAGTTTCAGCTACTTATGCCTTTATGCAAAATGTGGTGTCAGCTAGCCTCTTGTGTAAGCCTTGCATAATCCTTGGTGTCTACTTTATTTCTGGTTTTTGACGGGTAAGTCTAGCTGAGTACATTCCAGTACTCAGGGTTTATTCCCTCCTGTTGCAGATGATATGCTTTACCAAGGCTTCTGCAAGACTTGCCTTCACCCCGCTGGGGATGAGGACTAGATCACATGGGCATGATCATCTTTATGTACTTACCTCGTTCTTTTGTGGGATGTTGATCTAACCAAACTGGCAGTATTTAAGTATCTTCAGTGTGTGTGAGACTTCCGCTACTTTCAAACTCAGTTTGTAATAATTGCTACTCCGTGGTGTTAACGTATTTCTGAACTACTTGTGAAATGTAACGTATGATGTGTATGTTGAATGATGCGATCCTGGTTGTAAGCAGTTTGGTTTGAAATCCTTCGTGATTTCGATTGACTACCGGGATTATATGGGCTCAAGTTTGAAAATTTGAGCGCTTCGGTGCTTGTTTTCGTACTTGTGCTCTTATAATTTGGTCGGTTCTGTTACAGCTGGTATCGGAGCATAATTCAACATTAAGCACATCATTACGAGTAATTAAAAACAAAAGTATTTGTTTGCGAAAAGGGTTAAACTTTAAAAAGTATTTTATAAGTATGCCAGTGATCACATCCCTTAGCCCAAATAAGGACTCTTAGGTGGCTTATTATAAAGACTAACTTGGGGGCCTTGTTTGTTTTTGTTTCGTCGTCCATACGGCGTGATATTGTATGGATGCCATCCACTTGGGTGGTAATGTATGGATCAATTACCTCGACGCTCTGGTAAGTGTGAGTTGTGAGAGCATGATCGTCCAACCGGCGGTCTAGGGGAGAGTAGTTTTGGTGGTTTGCATATTTACATGTTCAAACCATGTAACTATGTAAAAACACTTAATTGTGGGCATCTATCCATCGGGTAGCTTTGATACTGAAATATATACATCTGGGGATGTGTATATGGAAAGTATTTAGTTTAATGCTTCCTGTATGTTATTTTGGGAATTGTTGGGCTGCAATGGAAATTTTCTGCAGGTACACTAACAGCGCAACGTGTAGACCGATAGTTTCGCTTATATGAGAGAACGTATGTATGCCACCGCTTAGCGTTAGCACTTTAGTTTTCTACTAAGGTGAGAGGACGTACGGAACGTGCATGCATCATGTTTAATTATATCATACATGTCATTCACTCCCTCCTTAAAAATTTTAATAGTCCCGACTAAAGATAAATTTCGTATCCCCTAAATGATTCTCACTTTAAGTCACATCTTGTTGATACAGATGGCTCGTACTCGGATGACAGCCCGTAAATCAACGGGTGGAAGGGTCCCTCGCCACCAGTTAGCTCCACGGGAGCCCCGTCCTGAGCCCTCCGAGGTGGAACAGTTACGGGCTGAGCTGGCTGAGGTGACCGCTGCCAGGGATGCAGCACGGCAACAGTTGGAGCAAGTCATTCATGATCGAGATCAAGAAACACTTGCAGTCCAAAGGTTGACAGTGGCCAATCGCAACTGTCAGCGTATGTTGGTCCGTGTAATGGAACAGAGGGATGAAGCCTGGTACGAGGAGAATGTTCTGAGAGCTCGTCAGTTTGAGCTCGAACAACAGTTGGAAAATGCTGAAGAATACAATAACAATCTCCATGAAGAAGTGCACCGCCTGAACAACCAGCTAAATCCTCTGCTACCTAGGAACAACAATGTTGATGAGGAGATGGGTTCCGGAATCTTCATGGCAGATGATGATGATGATGAAGTGGAGGTCGATGGACCACAAGATGCTCCACCTGCGGAAGCACCAGAGGAAGAGCCAGAAGAAGAAGAAGACGAAGAGCTAGAGCCTGTCAGTGATGAGGACGGCGGAGAGATCCTTGACACGGACTCGGAGGATGATGCTTAGAGTAGTCGTCACGTACCTTTAATGTTAGGATCGTCTTTTGCGCCTCCCTGTGCAGGAGTGAGGCCTTGTAATAATTTGACGTTGGGATGTAAGGTTGAACCGTATGTTTCCTGAATGTAGTTTGAACCTAATAATTTCGATCGCAATGGGATGTCTTATTGTGTTGTGTTCGATGATGGTGTCACGATTAGCACCCTTCGGTGCCGCGACGAAACCGAGGGCCTCCTATGGCGCGCGACATAAGGTTGTGCTGCTTGGCACGCGCAGGTATCGAGGTGGCTAGTCCTGATCCAACATAGAACTCTCCATTGAGAAGTCTCTTTGTGGTCAGTTTGAAGTAGCCTTTCACAGTCACTAACAACCTTGAAATCATCTCAAAGTACCGGGAAAAAGGTCAAAATCACGTAGATAGCAACGTAAACGATCCGATAACCGTTGTGCTCCCTGTAAGTGAGCCCTTATCGAAGAACGTCTTGATGGATTACCAAGTACGAGTTCGGCAATTGATGCGCTTGAATGGATTGTGCGGTTGTGATGAATTATTGTGCCTTAATTATTATGAGAATTTTATTCTTGAAGACAGTTTGACATTTCGCGATAATTCATCTACAAATTTCCCACATCGTCAGTGCTCATTGGCTATGCATTTTGCAGATGTCGTACAATCTTCGTAGAGGTCGTGGAAATGAGGAGGAGGACCAGCCGCCCCCTCCGCCACCACCTACTCCGGCGGAGTTAATGCAAACAGTGGTTGAGGGGCAGCGGATGTTGGCCGACGCATTGCGCCAAATGGCCAATCGAGAGGCTCGGCATGGTCGTCAGGGCCCAGAGCCAAACCAATACAGTGACTTCAAGGACTTCCTGGATACCAAGCCCCCGCTTTTTAAGGAAGCGGAAGAGCCCCTGCAGGCTGATGAATGGTTGAATACAATTGAGCAAAAGTTTCGTCTGTTACGCCTAACTGATGAGCTGAAAACGGAGTATGCCTCCCATCAATTGCATGGTCCAGCAGGCATCTGGTGGAGTCACTATCGCTCCACGCTCCCTGCTAATGTCCCGATCGCTTGGGATCAGTTTAAGGCGGCATTCCGGGGGAATTATATCCCTCCAGGTCTGATGGCAATCAAGCATACAGAGTTTATGAGGCTGTCACAGGGAAACAAGAGCTTAACTGAGTACTTGCAGTCCTTCAACAACTTGGCAAGGTACGCCACTGAGTTTGTGGATACTGATGCCAAAAAGATTGCTAGTTTCAAAAGGGGCCTCGGCCCAAAGTTAATGAAGACTATGGGTACTAGCAAGTGTACCACTTTCAATGATTTCATCAGTGATGCTTTGACACAAGAGAACAATAATACTATTTATTCTGCTTCTAAAAGCCGGAAAAGGGCCCTTGAGGCAAGCGCTTCTCAGTCAAGGGCCTCAGCAGCACCCAGGTCTTCTCCACGTCCGCCTGCTCAGAATGCAAGGTTCCGTCCGCCACAGAAAAAGACGGCTGCAAAAACTGGGTTCCGTAAGGCATACACTGTCGCTCTGCCAAAAGGGACTTCTGGTCAGAGTAGTTCTAGTGTTCCTCCTAGCAATATGCCTTGCTGGAATTGCAACAAGCCAGGTCATTGGGCCCGGAATTGTCCGTACCCTAAGAAAAATGTCAATCAAGGTGGTCGTCAGGGACATGCTCACTATAACAGTATTGAAGAAATTCCATCTGGTGAGGTAGTCACGGCTGGTAAGTTCCTAGTTGACCAACACCCCGCAGTGGTACTTTTTGATTCAGGTGCTTCGCATTCCTTTATCAGTCCTAAGTTTGCATCCAAATTTGCACACAAGTTGCATACTGTTGAAGGTGTGGGTTATTGTATTAGTGCTGCAAGTGGGAATATTTCCACAAACAAAGTAGTGGGGAACCTTAAGTTTGAGATAGAAGGGCGAAGTTATTCGCTTGCTCTATTGGTGTTACCGGGGTTAGACATAGATGTTATCTTGGGAATGAATTGGATGAGTCAGAATGGGGTACTCATTGACACATCTGCTCGGGTAGTTATGCTCAGAGATCCTACCGATCAAAAGGGTTTTCTAGTTCAACTTCCCAGAAAAGTTGAATTGTCGGGAAAAATTCATGCTGTGCAAGCAAGGGAGTTGGCTGAAATTCCCGTAGTAAATGAGTTTCCGGATGTTTTTCCCGATGATTTGCCCGGACTCCCTCCGGATCGGGATGTGGAATTTAAAATCGAGTTGCTGCCTGGTACCGCACCCATCTCTAGGAGACCCTATAGAATGCCTCCAAATGAGTTAGCTGAGCTTAAGGTACAATTGAATGAACTTCTGAAGAAGGGGCTGATCCGTCCTAGCTCATCTCCGTGGGGTTGCCCTGCTATCTTTGTAAAGAAGAAGGATCAAACCTTGCGGATGTGCGTGGACTATAGACCTCTGAATGCAGTCACTGTCAAGAATAAGTACCCTCTACCTCGTATCGACATCTTGTTCGATCAATTGTCCAAAGCTAAAGTCTTTTCCAAGATTGATCTAAGGTCTGGGTATCATCAGATTAAAATCCGTCCTGAAGATGTTCCAAAAACAGCCTTCTCGACGAGATACGGCCTTTATGAGTATCTTGTCATGTCCTTCGGTCTGACTAATGCCCCAGCGCACTTCATGTGCTTGATGAATTCGGTGTTTATGCCCGAATTGGACAAGTTTGTGGTGGTGTTCATCGATGACATCTTAGTGTATTCTGAAAATGAGGAAGACCACGCGGAACACTTGCGTATTGTCCTCAGCAGATTGCGTGAGCATAAACTGTATGCGAAGTTCAGTAAATGCGAATTCTGGCTTCGGGAAGTACCTTTTCTTGGGCATGTATTGTCCGATGGAGGTATTATGGTGGACCCCGCCAAGGTAGAAGAAGTATTGAATTGGAAGGCTCCTACTTCGGTTCATGAGGTCCGGAGTTTTCTTGGGTTGGCTGGCTATTATCGTCGCTTCATCCCGGATTTCTCAAAAATAGCCAAACCCATGACTCGGTTGCTGCAAAAAGACACCAGGTTTGTCTGGACTCCTGAGTGTGATGCGGCTTTTCACCAACTGCGAACCCTCCTAACCTCGGCTCCGGTTTTGGCACAACCGGATATCGAGAAACCTTTTGATGTTTACTGTGATGCCTCAGGCATAGGTTTGGGAGGTGTTCTGATGCAGGAAGGCCGAGTAATTGCATATACTTCCCGGCAACTTCGGAAACATGAGGTGAATTATCCAACGCATGACTTAGAACTGGCCGCAGTTGTTCATGCTTTGAAGGTGTGGCGGCATTATCTGCTGGGCAATGTCTGCAATATCTATACAGACCACAAAAGCCTCAAATACATCTTCACCCAACCCGAGCTAAATATGCGTCAGAGAAGATGGCTTGAGTTGATTAAAGATTA
Source organism: Saccharum spontaneum (assembly GCA_022457205.1). Taxonomy (NCBI): domain Eukaryota; kingdom Viridiplantae; phylum Streptophyta; class Magnoliopsida; order Poales; family Poaceae; genus Saccharum; species Saccharum spontaneum. Next base: position 8,935,377 of record CM039606.1, on the reverse strand, counting down.
TAATCTCCAAGTGCACTATCACCCAGGCAAGGCAAACGTGGTTGCGGACGCTTTGAGCCGTAAATCTCATTGCCATTCCTTAGTTGAAACTGATTTTCACCGATCCCGCCTGTTACATCCGGCAGTCTTGTACAACATCACTGTCAGTGGTACTCTCAGAAATAAAATCATCGAGCTCCAAAAGACTGATCCGGGTATATTTCACATAAAACGGAAGATGAAAGAGGAAGAAACTAAGCATTTCAGGTTAGATGACGAAGGTGTGCTGTGGTTCAAGGATAGATTAGTGGTACCTAAGGATCGAGAGCTTAGAGATCAGATCCTGTCCGAGGCACATTCTT